>CABHPP010108601.1:292-11969 GCA_902168425.1 Peromyscus attwateri
GGCTAAAACCAGGTCACAACTTGCCAAGGAACTTTGGACATTGTGTTGGGAGTCAGCAATAAGACAAAAATGGAAACGTTGAACCCAGGAGAAAACCCTGTGTTCCTTCCTTCAAGTCCCTCCATCCTCCACTGCTACCAAGGATTAACACTGTGGTCACTGCAGGAGAAACCAGCTTAGAGGATCTAGTTCAGTGTCACAGGGATGAGCACGGAATGGTGATTTAGCACTAAGATGCAATAATCAATAATCAACACAGCAGACTTTAAAGTGGCCGGAGCCGGGCGGTGGTGGCACACGCCTTTAATCCCAGCACTCGGGAGGCAGAGCCAGGCGGATCTCTGTGAGTTCAAGGTCAGCCTGGGCTACCAAGTGAGCTCCAGGAAAGGCGCAATGCTACACAGAGAAACCCTGTCTCAAAAAAAAAAAAAAAAAACCAAAAACAAACAAAAACAAAAAAAAACAAAAAAAAAAAAACTTGGGCTGGAGAGATGGCTCAGAGGTTAAGAGCACCGACTGCTCTTCCAGAGGTCCTGAGTTCAATTCCCAGCACCCACATAGTGGCTCACAACCATATGTAATGAGATCTGGCACACTCTTCTGTGTACATAATAAATAAATAAATAAATAAATCTTTAAAAAAAATAAAAAAAAAATAAAGTGGCTGGAATAATCAGGTCAGGGGTGTAAAAGAAGACACAAAGGCAATGAATAAACGAGGGAGGAATCTCAGCAGAGAAATGGATATCATAAAGAAAGGCCCGAGTGGGATGAGGCCTCTCGACTTGAGAGGGACAGGAAGCTTCCCCACAAGTTTACAGGATAAATGGGGGTGAGGGTGGGGGCCGAGTCATCATCACACACAAAAATTAACTCAGACAGTTCAGGAGCCTAAACAGGTCTAAAGAGAAAACTAGTGTGACCTACTTTCTAGGAGGAAATCTTCCATGATCTCAAACTAGGCAAATACTTCTGAGACAGGGTTCAGACAGTAGCAGCTGGGGTTGGAGACCATTTCCGGCGCTCACAGAAGGCAGCTCACAACCTGCAGGGCCTCTGATGCCTCTGATGCCTCTGATGCCTCTGACGCGCACACACACACACACACACGCACACGCACACGCACACGCACACACGCGCACGCGCGCACACACACACACACACACACAAACACACTTTTATTTTGTTTTTTATTTATATACATTGGTGTTTTGTCTGCATTGAGGTGTCGGGTACCTGGAACTGGAATTACAGACAATTGTGAGCTGCTTTGTGGGTGCTGGGAATTGAACTAGGGTCTTCTGGAAGAACAGCCAGTGCTCTTAATTGCTAAGTCATCTCCCCAACACCCCACCACCACTTAACAATAAAATAAATCTTTTTTTTTTTTTTAAAGAAAGCAATAACCGTAAAAGAAGTTGATAAATGTTGACTTCCTAAAACTTGGAAACTTTTGTCTATCAAATGACATTAATAGACCAGACACGTGGTAGAGCGCAGAGGCAGATGGATAGATGCTGAAGGCCAGTATCAGCTGCATAGCGAGTTAGAGGCCAGCTGGAGCCATGGGACACCTATCTCAAGATGACAAAAATAAAGAAAAAGTAGGGGGTATAGTGTATAAAGGAAACCTTCCCCCACCACTGTGAGGGCTTCCCGTTCCTGAGTGTGTACAATAGCATGGTTCCAGTTACCTGTCGTCCATCATGGTCTGAAAATAAAAAATGAAAAATCCCAGAAATAAGTAAATTATGTTTCATGGTTTTTTCTTTGTATATGCTTGGTGAGTGCTCTGCTTGCTAGAATAGCTTGCTGTCTTTCTTCTTCTTCTTCTTCTTCTTCTTCTTCTTCTTCTTCTTCTTCTTCTTCTTCTTCTTCTTCTCCTCCTCCTCCTCCACCTCCTCCTCCTTCTTCCGTGGTGATATATTGTATATCCTAATAAACTTGCCTGAGGATCAGAGGACATAGCCAGCCACTAGATTAGACATAGAGGTCAGACCGTGGTGGCTCACACCTTTAATCCTATCACTTGGGAAACAGAGATCTGTCTGAATCTCTGTGAGTTCCAGGCTAAACTGGAAACAGCCAGACAGTGATGACATACGCCTTTAATCCCAGGAAGTGATGTCTGGGCAGAGAAAGGTATATAAGGCATGAGGAAACAGGAACTCACTCTCTTTAGGCCAAGGATTTCGTAGAGGTAAGAACTAGTAGCTGGCTGCTCTGCTTCTCTGATCTTTCAGCTTTCACCCTGATATCTGGCTCTGGGTTTTTATTAAAAGACCATCTAAGATTCAAACAACACTCCTTCTTCCTCTTCTTCCTCTTCTTCCTCTTCTTCCTCTTCTTCTTCTTCTTCTTCTTCTTCTTCTTCTTCTTCTTCTTCTTCTTCTTCTTCCTCCTCCTCTCCTTCCTCCTCCTCCTCCTCCTCCTCCTTCCTCTCTCTCTCTCTCTCTCTCTCTTTCCCTCTCTCTCTCTCTCCAGGGTCCAGGGTCTCACTCTATAGCCTAGGATGGATTAAAAAAAAATCACAGTCATCTTCCTGTCTCAATCTTATGATGCTGGGATCATGGGCATGTACCACCATGCCTAGCATGTTTTGTGCTTTTGAGATAGGGCCTCATTGTATTACTGAAGTTAGCCTCAAACTCCTGGGCTTAGCAATCCCTCCTACTTACCCTTCATAGCAGCTGGAAGTTCAGGGTCACACCACCAGGACCAGCTCAAGTTATAAACTTTAAATTGCACTTTTGCCTGAGTTGGTAGTGAATCTCCTTCTGTCCTGTTCCATATTGTTCAGGATACAAGTCACCTGTCATCCCTCTGTCTGTAGTGCAGCCTACCCACTGTTGATTACTGTGGTGGTTTGAAAGAAAATAGTCCCCACAGGGAGCAGCATTATTAGGAAGTGTGGTCTTCTTGGAGGAAGTGTGTCACTGTGGTCTCTATTTGAGATCTCTTTTGCTCAAGCTTCCCTCGGTGTAACTGTCAGTCAACTTCCTGTTGCCTGCAAAACCCAGGACTCTCAACTGTCCCTCCAGCAAAGGTCTGCCTGCATGCTGTCAGGCTCCCCACAATGATGATAATGGACTGTAAGTGAGCCCCCTCAATGAAATGTTTTCCTTGTAAAAGTTGCCGTGGTCATGGTGTCTCTTCACAGCACTAGAAACCCTAACTAAGACAATTACTTACACTCTCAAGGGATCAGATGGCTATTTCAGCATCACAGTGCTTGTGTGCAGTTATCTCAGATAAAATGTCCAGATATTTTACTTACTGATCATCTCAAATTACGAGAATAATGATGGTTCAATTGGTTATGACCAAGGGAAGCAGCAAAGTGCTTTCTTGGAGTGAAGAGGTTTAGGTTCTCAACTTGATATGGGAAGGAAAAGAACATAAGATCTGGGGCTGGAGAGGTGGATCAGAGGTTAAGAGGTGGATCAGAGGTTAAGAGCAGTGACTGCTCTTCCAGAGGTCCTGAGTTCAATCCCCAGCAACCACATGGTGGCTCACAACCATCTGTAGTGAGATCTGGTGCCCTCTTCTGGCCTGTAGACATACATGCAGGTGGAACATTGTATACATAATAAATAAATAAATCTTTTTTAAAATTTATTTTTTATTTATTTTTCTATTATCAGCTTGATACAGTATAAATTCTTATCCTAATAGTGAAATGTTTCATTGAGGCTTGCCCAGTGATTGAGTAAAACCAAAACTTATTATAAGCCACAGTCATCCTAGGGTCCCCCCTGCTATATAGCCTCCCTGGTTCTGTGGGTTGCAGTCTGATTGTTCTTTGCTTTATGTCTAGAATCCACTTATGAGAGAGTACATACCATGTTTATCCTTCTGGGTTTGGGTTACCTCACTCAGGATGATATTTTCTAGTCCATCCATTTGCTTGCAAATTTCATGCTGTCATTGTTTTTCTCTCCTGAGTAGTACTCCATTGTGTATATGTACCACATTTTCTTAATCCATTCTTCAGTTAACGGGCATCAAGGTTGTTTCCAGGTTCTGGCTATTACGAATAGTGCTGCTATGAACATAGTTGAGCATGTATCTTTGTGGTATGATTGAGCATTCCTTGGGTATATGCCCAAGAGTGGTATGGTTGGGTCTTGAGGTAGATCCATTCCCAATTTTCTGAGAAACCACCATACTGATTTCCACAGTGATTTTACAAGTTTACACTCCCACCAACAGTGGAGGAGTGTTCCCTTTGCTCTGCATCCTCTCCAACATTGACTGTCATTAGTGTTTTTGATCATAGCCATTCTGACAGGTGTAAGGTGGTATCTCAGAGTCGTTTTGATTTGCATTTCTCTGATGATTAAGGATGTTGAGCATTTCTTTAAATGTCTTTCAGCCATTTGATATTCTTCTTTTGGGAATTCTCTGTTTAGCTCTTTAGCCCATTTTTTAAATTGGATTGTTCAGTATTTTGATGTCTAGTTTCTTGAGTTCTTTATATATTTTGGAGATCAGCCCTCTGTCAGATGTGGGGTTGGTAAAGATCTTTTCCCATTCTGTAGGCTGTCTTTTTGTCTTATTGACTGTCTTTTGCCCTACAAAAGCTTCTCAGTTTCAAGAGGTCCCATTTATTAATTGTTGTGCTCAGTGTCTGTGCTGCTGGTATTATATTTAGGAAATGATCTCCTGTGCCAATGCATTCAAGGGTGCTTCCTTTAAAAAAAAAAAAACGTAAGATCTATGGTTAGGTATTGTTAACCTGTGGCTAATTTATAAATTAAAATGTGTTGTAGGTATGCATATATAGGACACACACAGATATATGTATGTATGTATTACGTATGTATGTATGTATATATGTGTACACACACACACACACACACACACACACACACACACCCCTTAGAGGTGACAGCTGTGTTGTTAGATGAGGCCTTGCTGGAGGAAGAATGTCAATGGAACCTTGAGGGGTTTTGTTTTATTTTTAAAGACTCCTTTCCATTTTACTTTACATATACGAGTATTTTGCCTGCATTCATGTCTATGCACCATGTATGTACAGCGCCCACAGAGACCAGAAGAGGTTGTTAGACTCCTTGAGACTGAAATTACAGACGCTTGTTGCCAGAGACCTGTTTCGTTCAGTGTTATTTATTAAGCGGCGCCATGTTATTCGTTAAGCGGCGTTGTTTACCATGCAAAGCCGAGAGGCACAACAAACCCACTGTAAGAGTTTATTAAGGGAGGGGAACGGAAGGGGGTGCTCAGGCCTAGAGAAAGATCATGCAGGGAGAGAGGGAGGGATATGTGGAACCCACTTTTATAGATTCCCCCCCCCCCACATGCGCATGTGCATAGATTCACGCTGCATGCAAATTATGTGATCACGCAGCCCACGTATTACATAGGACATAAGGCCCTGGGATGACTAAGCCATCTTGCCAGCACACATGAGGTCATGTAGCTGGGGGAGTGGCTAGGAATTCTAATATTCAGGTCCCAAAGAGGATGTGTGGAGTTGGCGGGGGAGGAGAAGGAGACAGACACGATCTGAGGGTGAATCGGGATGGCTGCCAGCAGCCTTTACTTGAGAAAAGACTACACCTTTTATATTGTACAGTTGCACATAGGATTAAATGGGAGACAAGGGGCGTGTGAGCTGGGCTGTGGCTTGAGATCGGGATTGAGGAAGCTAGCCTTGACCTTGACAATAGGCATCAGTCATATGTTAATGGGAGGGCCTCAAGTTCCTCTGGCTAGGGATAAGAAGAGATAAGATAACTGCTTTATCAAGCAGGAACTTTCCTCAAGCCCCCAAGGGAATGGAAACCCTTATCCAAATGCCTGGCCTTGGGAAAAGGACTTCTAGGGAGCAGACACTATGTTGCAATTTCTTAGTCTTAGGATGTGGGCCTGTCCCCTCATAACGCTCCTAAAAGGGAAGGTCCTGATACCTTACTCTGTTCCCATTATACTGTACCATTCTGATTTCTCTATATTTATTAACTGAATTCTTGCCCTTACTGGCCTCAGGCTCTGGATCTGAATTGTAGGCTTTTCATCCTTGGGATCAGGTGTGTCTAGTAAATCTCTAACTTTCCAGTTCTTGGTGTAATATGCGCTGATTGCATGACTGCACTGTGCACATTTGCACAATCATGCAACACCCAGATGATGTAAGACACAAGACCCCTTGCTTAACTCCTGAACTGTGCATGTGCGGTCATGTAGCTGGAGTGGCAGCAGAATCCTAACAACCATCATACACATTTTCATCCTTTACCAAAGCCCACACAAAATTTCCCAAAGGGAGAGGCATTAATATGGAGAATCATTAAAAATGAAAGTAAAAAGATGCTGGAGAAGTGTGGTCTGCAATGTCAAAAATGCCAGGACTTTGTCAAGCAGCAATGGTCACTATGTGGTCCACATCAACTTGTGAGCTTCCATGTGGGTGCTGGGAATTGAACCTAGGTCCCCTAGAAGAAGAGCCAGTGCTGTTAACCTTGAGGTTTTAGAGCATGACCTTAATCCCCATTCTGCCTGTTTCCTGACTGCCAAGCTGGCTTCATGTTCCTGCTAGCATGCCTTCCCCTTCATGATGGACTGTATCCTCTCTGGAACCATAAGACTGTTATGCCCAGATCACGTCCCCAAAGAAGCCACTGGAGACTTTAGGTACAGAATGCAAAAGCAAGGTTTATTCTTACAAGCCTCGCGGTCAGGGAAGCTCGTCCAGAGCACTCACTGGTAGCAGTGAGGCCGGGAGGAGCTTGTCCTTTCTTGGGGAAGTTAGTTTTTATAGGCAAAACCCATAAAATTTCTTAGAGGGGAGGGGGTTAGTACGGGTCCATCCTTGATTGGTCCAGTTTTTCCCGGGCCTGGACTTGGTCTTATTTTAGCTTATCTGTTTGCCCTGTCAGGAGTTTTACAACCCATCTCCGGGGTCTGGGAAGTTTGGGATGTTTTATGACCACTTAGCCTCTGTCAGATGGTTGAATATCCTGACTCTGTGTTTTCTTAAATTTCTGTAGCTGATAAAGCCACCTGGGAAGAAGGAGTCTAAGTTCTTATCACTTTGGGGGCAGTCCAGCACAAGTCCCAGGTTTTGTCCTTGAGCCGCCATGGGGGCTGGCTGGCCAAGCACATACTGACTGTGGGGGCTGGCTCAGTGGTCCAGGCTCTGTCCTTGACTCATGCACATAACTCTAAGTTGGTGAGGGGCCCCATTCACGGCCCTGCCAGAGACTGCTTGCTCAAGTCTCAGGAAACTGAAATTGAGGCCTGATCTCTGAGAGAAGACTGAGCAGCCTGTTATGGCATCTGCTTTGTCCTTTCAAGACCAAAAAAAAATAAAATAAAATAAAATAAAATAAAATAAAATAAAAAAACCAACCAACCAACCAAACAAACAAAAACCCCTTTCCCCCCTTGTTTTGTTTGGGGGGGGGGGGGGGCGCTCTTCTATCACAACAGAATAGTAACTAATAGAGATGTGGGCATGCTGGCTAAAGAGAACACAGGAGCTGTGGTTGTGGATAGATATTCAGGTCCTCCTTGACAATGCAGTGTGAAGTTAGATGCTGAAGTAGGTGGATGAAGAGCTGTGTGAATACAGAACCAGGCAGATTTATCTTCTATGAGATGTAAACAGCCCACACAGACTTCCCTTTACAAGACAGCTTGGATGCCTATACAATAGGCTTTCAGCAAATGTGTGGAGTTCACTAAAACTGAAATCTTAGGTGCTTTATCTGTGAGCTAAAAGCAGCAGATCCGAACCCCAGCTCCAAATGCAGGCTAATACAGCTTCCGTCCCCAGCCTTCCACTTTCCCGTCTCCAGTTCTCTGGGTTCTGTCCCTTCCCCCGCCCTTGCTTAGACCCTGAGGTCATCTCAGTTACTCTCAAAACCTTCCCTTCTTGCCATTTTCCCTGCATCCCACCCGCTCAAAACAACCGAACCACTCAGGCTTCAGATCCTGCGAAGTCCTCGGAAGATGTTTTCACTCCAAGCATCTTCTTAACAGTTTGAACCATGCTTTGAACTTCCAGTTTGAAAGCCCTGACCTTTGCAGTTTGAACTTCCCGGTGGGAAAAGGGTGGAAGACGAGGGGAGAGGTCATTTGGAGCAGAAGCTTTCCTCGGCATCATGGAGTAACAAGTGACAGACCAAATGTTGCCACAGTGACATCTGTTTCAGTAGAAAGAACAAGAACCCAGGAATTCCAGATCCTTGGCCAAGCTACAGGCCATCTTACATCATGAGTGTATCCAGAGCCTCCACACAGCCCCCCCACTGGTGCCTGTATTCCTGGCACAAGGATAAGCAGAGAGTTAAACTCTCTAATCAAGACTCTCTAATAATCCTTTATTAGGAAGAAGGGGGCGGGACAAAAGAACCAGGCCTGGGAAAGAAGCACGTACAGAGAGGGGAGAGAGAGAGAGAGAGAGAGAGAGAGAGAGAGAGAGAGAGAGAGAAAACAGAGGAGGAGTCTGTGGGTGATTATCTTGATCCTGTTAATTGAAGACCTGTCCACTGAGGGTGGCGCCATTCCCTAGGCAGAGAATCCTGGATTGTGTAAGAGTGAAGAAATTGAGCTGATAAAAAGAAATTTTAAAAAATGGCAGAGTTGAGTAGTCAGTATAGCTACTGTAGAATCTAAAAAACTAACCATACTTTTAGTCAGTCCTTGTGATGGTCTGTTAGTCATCAACTGGACAGAATCTGGAATGCCCTGGGAGATTAGCCTTTGCACACGCCTATTAGAGAGTATTTTGATTGAATTAATTGAGTTGAGAAGGCCCGCCTACTATGGGTGGCACAATTCCCTGCCAGGGATCCTGGACTATGTGGGTAGAGAAAGAGGCTGAGCAGGAACACACATCTCTTGTTCTCTTTCTCCTGGTTGTGGATTCCAGCTGCTTTAGTTCCTGCTGCACTGACTTGCCCGCCATGATGGACTTCACCCTTGAACTGTGAGCCAGAATAAACTCTTTCTCCCCAAGCTGCTTTTGTCAGAGTGTTTTATGGTAGCAATAGAAAAAGAAACTAAGAGAGTCCTTTGCACTAGGAAAAAGACGAAGACCAGCTGCTAAGAGCAAGCACAAGCTGCTTGTGCAGAGCTTGCTCCACAAGGGGTCTCTACTTTCAGTTTCGTTTGGTAACGACTCAAAGGTAGGACAAAAGTGGGGAAGTGTTCTAATGCAAAAGGAGGGGCCTAGATGGGCCTGTTGAGGTGGTTGGCTTGGGGTCCTAATAGAATTGGAGCATCCTGAGTTAGAGAAGCACACTGAGCTTTTTCTACTTGGTCCTAAGTTGGAAACAGCGACAGAAACTGGGAACATGGGCTTGGGAGATGGCTTACTTGGTCAAATGCCAGCTGAAAAAACAGGAGAGTGTAAACGAATTTCTTTTTTTTTTTTTTTTTTTTTTTTTTTTTTTTTTTTTTTTTTTTTTTTGTCACGGTTTCTTTGTGTAGTTTTGGTGCCTGTCCTGGAACTTTTGGTTTTTCGAGACAGGGTTTCTAACTCACAGAGATCCGCCTGCCTCTGCCTCCCGAGTGCTGGGATTAAAGGCGTGCGCCACCACCGCCCGGCTATAAACCAATTTCTAAACAGTCTTATTAAATAAGACACACAGAGCCAAATACAGGGGTGCAAGCTGTAGAGATCAGAGCAATAGCCCCCAACAAACCTTAGCTCACCACCTCGCCATAGCTTCCCAAGAGAGCCTCTTCCTGTCTAACCTGCGCCTTTATTGCCTTCCTGTTCTGCCTTCTCATTGGATCTAAGCCCAGCCACATCACTTTCTCATCACTGCCTGTCTATACAGACCTCCAGATCTCTATGGTTGGTACTGGGATTAAAGGCATGTGTCACCACGCTTGACTGTGTCCTTGAACACACAGAGACTCTGCCTGCCATGTGATCAGATTAAGGGTGTGTGTTACCACTGCCTAACTTCTATTTATGGCTCTCTATGACCTCTGATTTCCAAGCAAACTTTATTAACATACAAATAAAATATCACATTTCAGCACAAATAAAATATCACCACAGGAGAGCTCAAGTTTGGCTCTCCAGCCCCCATGAGCAAACTTGACACACCGACAAGCAGGAAGAGACAAGCAGATTCCTCCCCTCCCACTGGGAGCTCTCAGGCAAGTTCTAGGTTCCAGTCTCAAAACCATTTGTGAAGGGCACTCCCGCACAGTAGGGGCTCCCTTCCAGACTCCGACTAGGCACAAACCAACCCAAACCCCTGTCTTCACAGAGAGATCCTTTACTAAATGGGGAGGAAAAGGTAAAGTGGCTGCTTCAGAAAAACAGCAGGAAATGACCTTGCAGGTGTCATTCTTAAGAAGAAAAATAAAGAGGAGGTCTGTGTTAGAATGGGTTAGGGGTGTGGTGGTAAGGGAGATGGGAGACAAGGGAGAAAGGGCAGGGATATCCTCCCCCCCCCCCAGGGACACAGGACTGCCTCTGGATAGGGAGGAGACAGATGTGGCATGTAGACAAATGGCAGTTTATGAAGGCAAAGGGGAAACCCCATGTTAGGATGAGCTGTTTAATTTTAATTGGGCATGTTAATTGGGTGAGCCAAAGGGGCCTTCTGATAGCTGGACTTTAGTAGTCAGCCTCAGGAGGAAGAAGTGACCAAATAAGGGAATAGACCTTGATGGCTAGCTTTAGGAATGTAATCTCATGGTTTTTAGCAAGGCAGAGGGAATGGGGGAGAAAGGCAAGGCCTGCCGGAGTCACATGCTCTAATGGGTTTGTGTCCCTTCAATTAGGAGATAAAAGAAGATGCTCAGTGTCAACGTTCATTTCCATACACACACACACACATGTGCATGCACACACTTACATTAAACAAAGAAATATGGAAGCTGCCAGTTTCTAACCAAGTCTTGATTGCTCTGGGCCAGTTTCACCAGGAGCTGTTGTTGGCTTTTCTGGATTTGACAGGGGTAGCAGACTGATTTCTTAATGTCTTAATGTCACAAAGAGCAACGCTGTGTCCTGGGCTGGTTACTATAATGGGTTCATTTCATGGTCAGAATTCTGCTTTTGTTTGTTTGTTTGCTTTGGGTTCTACTGTTCGTTTTTTAGACTAGGTCTTTTGTATCCCAAGTCGGCCACAAACTCCCTTCATAGTCAAGGATAACTTGGACCTCCTGTGCCTCATGTCTCCACCCTAAGTGTCTGAGTTAGGAGTGGGTGCCACCATGCCCTGCCCAGAGAATGCATTGTCTATAGGTTATAGACTCTTTAACTGCTTTTCTCTCTCCCTTCTGCAGCCTCCTCATCACACAGTGAGTGGACAAATTGTTAGTTATATTTTTACCGGCGCTGGTTATGCTACGGCGCTGGTTAAACGGCGCTGCCCCCCCTGGCTGGTCACCGCCCGAGGTGGCCATGCCGGCGGAGGAGCGTGCTGGTTGGAAGAATCACAGCCATGGTTACCTTTTAGAGCTTTATTGGGAGGGGGAGAGGGAGAGAGAGGAAGAGAGAGACAGAGAGAGAAGGAGAGAGAGAAAGAGAGAGACAGAGAGAGAAGGAGAGAGAGAAAGAGAGAGACAGAGAGAGAAGGAGAGAGAGAAAGAGAGAGACAGAGAGAGAAGGAGAGAGAGAAAGAGAGAGACAGAGAGAGAAGGAGAGAGAGAAAGAGAGAGACAGAGAGAGAAGGAGAGAGAG
>CABHPP010108602.1:0-13250 GCA_902168425.1 Peromyscus attwateri
AGATTCTTCTGTCCCAAATCAGAAGAGCCCTCTGGTATGGGACAGAGGAAAAAAAATATTTTTATTTAAAACAGGTTAATTATAAATGCAATCTCTTTCTAAAAAAGAAAAGGGGATATGATATATATAGGATATAGAGATGATAGGATGAAAGGATAGGTTAATGAATCTACTTTTAAAGAGCAACAACTTATTTAAAATGTTTTACATTGGTATAGATTTTAGTTTATGTTTAAAATATTTTACATTGATATAAATTTTAGTTTATTGATACAAACTTAAAGTTGATTTTGTTATACTGTGTGTATATTTCTACTTTTGTTTGAGGTATTATGTTTATGTAACTCATTTATAATTGTAATGGATAATTAAAAAATAGATTAATAATTAGTCATCTATGATAATCACATTTGTAGCCATGTTAGTTAAGTCTTCTAGGTATACATAGATATATTTCAGATAAAAAGGTAATCTTTAAACACTTCATAGACCTAGAGAATATGGCATTTAAATAACTTAGAATTCTGTTGACGTGAGACACAATTGCTCCTGGCAGCACCAATTTGATCTTGAGAGAATGTTGGGCTTCTAAGACATTTCCATTTGGAAGTTTGTCTCCTTGGCACAAAATGGCCTACTGGGTGAAGAAGTGCCCTTGCCTCGACTGCTGACAGTACGAATATAATGCTGTCCTTTCTGGACAAGTGGGACACAAGGAAAGCGACCACTGTACTCTGCCAAGACAGGGTAAGATGGTCTTTCAGAATTCCTGCTTCTAAAAATGGTCTGTCAGATACTCTAGGCCTGTAGCCAATTTAAATGCACCAACAATGCTAAAAAACATGAGGTGACTGTCCAGGCTGTCAGCTGTCTCTGTCTACTCTTGCAAGATTCCCGAAAGTTGCTTGCATCCATCTACCATTTCTCAGGTACCATTATATTCCTTCTGAGGTCTTTGATGTGGTTGAAGACTAGATAGTTGTAATTTCCTCAGTTATGATAAAAGATAAGTTAAATATAAAACCTTAAACTCACAAATATAAGATAGATAGAATATCTTCTTTAATATTGTAACTGTAATTCTTGCTCAATAATTGTTTCGTTATATGTAATTTTACTATGTTAAAGTTAAAACCTTCCTTTTTGAAAAAGAAGAAAAGGGGAAGTGCTGTGGGATGTTCTGTATGACAAATATGTTAATAAAGCACTGATTGGCCAGTAGCCAGACAGGAAGTATAGGCGGGACTAACAGAGAGGGGAATTGAGGGAACAGGAAGGTGGAGGGGAGACTGCCTGGAGCTGCCACCAGGACAAGCAAGATGTAAGGTACCGGTAAGCCACGAGCCATGTGGCAAAGTAGAGATTAATAGAAATGGGCTAAATATAAGAGTAAGAGCTAGACAATAATAGGCCTGAGCTAATGGCCAAGCAGTTTAAAAAAAAAAAAAAAAACCAACCACACATCTGATAGAGGATTACTGTCCAAGTTATATAAAGAACTCAAGAAACAAGTTATTGAAAACTCAAATAATCCAATTAAAAATGAGGCACAGACCTAAATAGAGAATTCTCAATATATGAAAATCAAATGGCTTAGAAACTCTTTTAAAAAATGTCAAATGACTGACACACACACACACACACACACACACACACACACACACACACACACGTTCAGCATCCTGAGCAAGGCAACCCAGACCCAGAAGGACAAACATGATACATGCTTACTTATAAGTGGATATTAGCTGTTAAGTAAAAGATAATATGATATTTTGTTTGTGCTCTACTAAATAAAGCTTGCCTGAAAACATTAGTTAACCATAGAGGTCTGGAGGTCTGTACAGACAGGAGACAGGAAGTGATATGACTGGGTGAAGAGTGGAATATAAGGCAGGCAGAGAGACAGGAGCTTGGCTCCTTTTTCGTCTGTGGAGTCATGGAGGTAAGAGGTGACTCTGGCTGCTCCTTTACTTCTCTGATCTTTCAGGGTTTACTCTGATATCTGACTCTGGGTTTTTATTATTAAGACCAGTTAGAAGTCACAATACATCTGGTATCCAACTTTGGGGCATAGATTCATGACAAAGCCATTTGCCTGTGGCTTTGCAGCTATTGGCACACATCAGAGCTGCATGCAGGAGCTCCCAATGCAGTCACTGCCTCGCCAGCTAGGTTTTCCTCTCTTTTTTCCCTAAACCTCTGAGCGATTTTGGGATTTTTTTTTCTGTTGCAGCCTCTTTGCAACAAACTCCACAGGCTCATGGGTTCAACATACTGTCAGAGTTAGCCCCTCACCACCAGCCACCTCTGTTTTTAGTTAGTTCCAGCCAAATGTGTTTCTTCCCCATGATCCTCTGTGTGTATTTTTCAGACAGCAGGTTCCCTCTCCCAGTGAGTGGTGTGTTTTTCCTGGACCCCCTCCTCAGGCTACTGCCAAACTAGGTAGTTGTCTTGACACCAGCTCGGGCTTCTACTACTCTATGCAGCCACAGTCAGCCTCACACTTCACTGTCGTCTAAATCGTCAGCAGCATCAGATTTGGTGAGACAATTGAGAATTCTCAAAGGGAGAAATTAGTTAAAAGAGAGTTTTTTCCCCACATTAAAAAATGGGAAATGTTTTTACAATGGAGGGAGTTAGGTCTCTGTATGATAACAGGCTGGACAGTTCGAAATGGAACAATTAAACGAGATGATAGTTAATTTAGACAGGATTTATGTAATGTCAATTTTAAACATTATCAGTTTTAACATTTTTGTTTTATCATTGAAAAAGTTGGTTAATATGAGTGCTAAGATACATGTTTTAGAAAAACTTATTAAAACAGATCATAAAGATATTCAGACCCAGAGAGAGGAATTTGAAGGAGAACCAGTCTCATTGTTGCATTATAAGGTTAGAGAGGAACAGCCTAAGGTTTTCAAACACCTATCTTTAATTTATCCAGTAACCTTACAGGAATTACCAAATGGTAGATATCCCCAAGGCTGTGTAAGAACTGAATGGAATCTTGTGGAAATGTTAGATTTAAGTAGATTCAAGGAAATGATAGTCTCATATGGCATGCATTCACTTTTTGTGAAGCAGATGTTAAACTTGGGGTCAAATTGTAATAGAATTTTCCTTCAAAACTGGAAAGACTTGGTTACAGATGTCTTGGAGCCTGGTCCTCACTTACAGTGGAGGGCCTGGTGGAAAGATGAGGCTAAGACCATTGACCAATTAAGTAGAGCTAGAGGTATGGAAATTTTCCAAGATCAACTTCTTGGAGAGTGAGATTATGCTAATATACAAAAGTAATCTCTGTATGATGACCACACATCATATGGTGTGCAGCATCTTTGAATGCTTGGGACAGAATTTAAGAAGTAGGAAAGAAAAATGAGTCATTTACTAAAGTTATACAGGGACCAAACAAAACTTTCACTGATTTCTTATAAAGATTGACTTCAGCAGTAAATAGAATGAAACTAAATTCAGAAGCTAGACAAATAATAATTGAATTTCTGGTTTTTGAAAAATGCTAATGCACAATGCAAAAGGGTAATTAGGCTATTAAAAGTAAGATCAGCATCCTTGGAGGAATGAATCTGAGATATAGTTAATATTAAATCTCATAACTATGATGATGCTTGGATAGGAGAGGTGATTTCCAGAGGTTTGAAGAAAAATTGAAATGTCAAGTGTTTCAATTTCAGTAAATGAGCTCACCTAAAAAGGGATTTAAACAGGGCATTCCTAAGAAACAATGTTTTTCCCCAAGAATAATCCAAGCAAAACTCTCATCCCTTCTGGACTATGCAGGAGGTGTGGCAAAGGCAAACATTAAACTAATCAATGTAGATCAACAAGGGACAGTCAGGGTAACCCTTTGCTGTTGGGAAATGCCTTGGGGTCCTCCCTCAGATCACCATATCAAATTTGGTTCAGTCATTTCTAGTAACTGTGGGGGAAACGCCCCAGAGCAATTAAATGACTTAATGCCTATTGTAAAAAACCATACTGCTCTAGATGATAGAATAGCTTTAAAAGATAAAACAAAAATTTCAGAAGAAACAAAACTATTACCTCTTCTTGATTTGAAAATAAAATAGTTTATCAAAAAGCATTGCCATTCAATCTAAACTAACATATAAAACTAACAAATGCTTTTCATTTGATCAAATATAACTTGCCATAAGGTAATCTCCCCAAAATTAAGGTTGGGGAAGGGTTTGTTTTTGTCTTTTCAGGAGAATAAAGGCATCCAGGTAAGGAATCTGAAGACCGCTGGACAAATGAGATATGTGAAGAAAAAGGACAAATCATCCAGGAAAAATATCCCAAGGAAAAGAGTAAATTGGCCTATTGATATATCACATTTTCAACAGAATAAAACTTCATAAATCTTCTCAAATGTTTGTTTCTGCTATTCTCTACAGACATACAATGCAAATTGTCTTTTTGTAGTCCAAGTTCAATTGAAAATTAAAGCTGGTTTGGAGTTGGAATGTGGCTCTCTCTTTCTCTAAACCCAAGCGTGCTTGTTAAAGTAAAATCCATAAATCTCTGTCTCATATCAGAAAAGCCACCTGATATTGGACAGAAAAAAAAAAACAAAATTTGGGACTATTCTATTGCTACTAATCTCATAATCCTTTAGTTTTATTTTGACTCCTTAAAGCTTTTCTTAAGGTATAAATATTATCTCAAAATTTATAAGATTAATATATATTAAACTTTTTGTCATGATATTAATGGTCACATAGAGTACTAACTAATTCTAGAAAAAGGCTTCATCTAGTTTCCTGTACATGATTTCAGGTTTGAGTCTCCATCAGTTAACTAGGAATTAAGGTTTTTTTTTTTTTTTTTTTGGTTTTTTCGAGACAGGGTTTTTCTGTGTAGCTTTGCACCTTTCCTGGAATTCACTTGGTAGTCCAGGCTGGCCTCGAACTCACAGAGATCCGCCTGGCTCTGCCTCTCCAGTGCTGGGATTAAAGGCATGTGCCACCACCACCGGCCCCGAAATTAAGTTTTTGTACTGTGGATGTACATAACAAATATTGATTCTTTAACCTCTTTGAGTTCTGCTGCATATGATGTTTAAAATGTTTAAGTTTTCTGCAGTGAACCATGACCACATCTAACAGTGACCTTTGAAGTCTCCAAAAGGAGGATGGGGCCCTACAATGATGATTCTGCAAGGACGATGTTAATGCCACTAAGCTGACACCACTACCCAAAGATTGGCTTTGTACTAAAAACTGCTCAGGTGACTAGCTGAGATGATCCAGCCTCACAGACTACTCTAGCCAGGACTTGAGATAAGCCTTGCACTTTCCCACGGACAACAAATAATACAGCTACATCTCCTAGAACTTGACAATTAACTCAAAATTTTCTTTTCAGGATTCCCCTAAAGATACCATAGCCCCCAGAGAGCAAGAAGTAATTTTAAGAACTCCAGACAGCAAGAAGTAATTTTAAGAACACGATGCCCACATTCCCAAAAGTTGGCATGGGTTTTTGGTCTTTCAATGGGTATTGGATATTTGTCATTGTTTAGAGTGGTTGATTACAAGTTGTTGTTGGAAATGGTTAAAAAAATGAACAAAGGAGATCAGATTCAGTGTTTTTGTTTTGAAAAAAAGAAAAAGGGGGGATATAGAAATGATAGGATAAAAGGGTAGCTTACTGAATCTACTCATAAAAGAAAAAAAGGGGATATAAATATGATAGGATAAAGAATAGATTATTGAATCTACTTTTAAAAAGCAACTACTTGTTTTAAATACTTTACATTGATATGATCTTTATATATTGATAAAAATTTGAGATAATTTTGGTAGAACATACTGTACATACATTTCTACTCTTGTTCAAGGTATCGTACCTATACAACTCATTTAACAATGTAATGCAAATTTTTAGTCCTTGAAAGTTATTATTACAACTACTTATGATAATAAGGAAATGCAGGTTAGTAGTCACCTATTACAATCAAACTTGTAATCATGTTAGGTATGTTTTCAAGGTCAAACAGAGATATATTTTAGATAGACAAGTGGTCTTCAAACACTTCAGAGATCTGCAGAATATGGCATTTAAGATGTTTTAATAACATAAGGTTTTGTTGTTTGTTTTAACAATGAGACATGTCTGCTCCAGGCAGCACCAGTCTACTTCAGAGAAGATGATGAGTATCAACGAAACTCCATATGAAGTTTAGTTTCTTTGTGGCAAAAGTTACTGAGCAAGAAAGTGCTCTTGCCTCAACTGCTGATAGTAATGCAAGTTTTGGTAATGCAAGTTAGAATAAAAAGTGAATTAGGTACAACCCTTTGGACTCACCAAGGTAGGATGGACAATGAAGTATTTTCTCTGAATTTGTTAAATGTTAATGGACTAGACATTGTTGATGTAATTAATACCCGTATATATTTGTATATAGTTAGTGTATTTTTTTTTTTTTTTTTGGTTTTTCGAGACAGGGTTTCTCTGTGTAGCTTTGCGCCTTTCCTGGAACTCACTTGGGAGACCAAGCTGGCCCCGAACTCACAGAGATCCGCCTGCCTCTGCCTCCTGAGTGCTGGGATAGTTAGTGTAATTTTTATATATAGTTTTTCTCATATTAGTTATAACCTTTTTTATTTTAGAAAAAAAGGGGGAAACGTGGTGCTATTTTGTTTGTGTGCTAACAAATAAAGCTTGCCTGAAGATCCGAGGGTTGAGCTAGCCATTAGTTAACCATAGATGTCTAGAGGTCTGTACAGACAGGAGACATGAAGTGACATGGCTGGGCTGAGAGAAGAGAAAAAAGTGGGCAGGTACAGGAGCTTGGAGTCTTTCTGGTCTGAGGAGTCGTGGAGATAAGAGGTGACTTTGGCTGTTCCATTATAAATCTTTCAGCATTTACCATGATATCTGACTCTGGGTTTTTACTATTAAGATTAATTAGATTTCATGCTACAGATAATCATACTACAATCCACATATCCAGAGAATTTAGACATAGAGGAGTGGCCTAGGGGCCAGAGAGGACACATAGTTCTTCCTGAGAAGGAGAAATATAATAGATTTTGTGAATGAGCTGGGGGGTGGCTGGGTGTGGGAATAGGAGGGATTAGATGGGGGAGGGAGAGAGTATGAGAAAAGAAGATTGAAGTAGGTGGGCATTTAGGGGGTGATATGGAAGCACAGTGCAGTGAAAACTTCCTGGGACCTGTGAGGATGACCCTAGCAAGGACTTCTAGGAATAAAGGATATGGAGTCTGTACCAGCCATCTTCGGTAACCAGGATAGGCTCCCAGTGGTGGGACTGGGACACTGACTCAGCCACAAAATCTATGACCCACAACCTGCCTTGTCTGCAACTGCAATGGAATGATGGAGGCTCAGAGCTTGTGGGAGTGGTCAACCAATGACTGGTCTAAACTGAGGCCCACATCAAGAGAGGGAGCCCATGCCCAATACTGCCTAAATTGTCAGGGTCCAGAAGTTGGATGGCTATGAGACTTAAGGTAGAACCAAACAAGAGTGACACATAGGCACACACACACAAAGTTAACGAAATGATTCCTATGTTTCTTAATGATATTTTGCTATATTCATAGGACCAGTGCCTAGCCCAATCACCATCAGAAGTGCTTCCTCTAGCACCTCATGGCAGCAGATACTGAGACAGCCAAATATAAGGTCGAGCTTGGGAAT
This sequence comes from Peromyscus attwateri, assembly GCA_902168425.1. NCBI lineage: Eukaryota > Metazoa > Chordata > Mammalia > Rodentia > Cricetidae > Peromyscus > Peromyscus attwateri. Next base: position 7,696 of record CABHPP010108602.1, read on the forward strand.
TCTGCAGAAGAGAAGGATGGATTGTAGGAGCCAGAGGGGTCAAAGACACCAGAGGAACACAGCGTGGCCCACAGAATCAACCAACCAGGGCTCAAATGGGGCTCAAAGTGACTGGAGTGGTAACTATGGAGCCTGTGTGGGTCTGCACCCTGACAACAGGGTCAGCTCTAGTATGCTGCCCAGAGGAGAAGCAGAGGCTGCTATCTCCCATAAAGCAGTCAGAGAGGGTCAGGGCTAGCTCTCTTGCTCTCTTGACCCCAAGACCAGCTCTCTCATTTGTCATAGGTGGTAATGGGTGAGGGGGGAGAAGGCATCTTTTCTATTATGATCAGATACAATTATTTTGCAGTGGCACTAAGAATTATTAAATAATAAAGCATTGTTAAGAATATTAGTAGGAATCATGTATTTTTCATTAATTTTTAATAATAGAATATTTATAGAAAATTAAAATTAGAAAAAAATGACTCTAGGTTACACCAGATCTCAGGAATTATTGCTAAATGATTTACCTTTAATATTATACACCAGAAGAGATGTTTATGTGGACTTTATTTTTGTTTTAAGCCAGCTGCCATAACACCCTTGCTTCTGGAAAGTTGATGTCTGCAACATCAATTAAAACATTACTTAGATATTTGACATCAAGCCTCACAAATCCCAGATCAGTTTACCTATTGCTCTACCTAATGTCAACCAATACCTAGTCAATGTTCAAAATTCATAAATGTATAATAGGGCTTTTAATCTATTAATCAGAACAGAGAGGGAACACAAGGAATGTTCATGATAAATGAAGACCACATGAGAATAGGAAGAAGCAAAGTGCTGGAGAGGCCCACAGAAAACCACAAAGATGCCCCCACAACATACTGCTGGCAATAGTCGAGAAATAGCCCGATCTGACCTACCCTGGTGATTGGATGGCTAATCAGCTATTTAAAATTTTAAATTATATGTGCTTAATTGATTGCTTCAACCATAATATAAAATTTAAGCATTTTAATAGACTGATGTTGGCTCTAAAATGTCTCTCATGTATGAATTCAATGTTGGTAAGACTTTCATTTTAGATATTATGTTGAAGAAATGATGTCTTATTCATGTTTTACATCAACTCCTGTTCTGAGATTTTATTTTATGCTCATATTTTAATTTGTTCTTCATTTACTTGCTATATTTTATGTGTTTATATATCATATGCATTTCATATTTTTCTTTAATATTGGTTCTTATACTTGCTATATTTCCTGAAATTTGATAATTAAACATTGGTGTGATTCCCAATGTAATTTCCTGTCTTCTACTTTAGTGAGAAGCTAGAATCATTCAATAAAGAGAAAACTCTTCTTGTCAGCAGTTTATTTATTCCCAAACACAGTGCAGAGAGGCAGAGTGTTATAGGTATTTGTTATAAATTATAAATGAGCGGTTATATGTATTTGGTATAAATTATAAACTAATATTTATTATTTATTCTTTTATATAAAATTAGAGCATATAGATTATTAATGATATTTCTCAGTTTGTAAAATATTTGTCCATTATAAAAAATTATTTTTGATCAGCTCTAGGTTTATAGGCAGTTTGATGACTTTTTCCTAAACTCCAACCTAGTTGGAGTTTCCTCAGCTCCATCAACTTCCTGATTCAATACAGTGTACTGATCCCTGCTAAAAATTAGGTGTTACATTTTTAGCATATGCTAAATTGTATATTTCATTCAGATTTCTTTAGGTTGTACTTCAAATCTTTTGTTCTCTTCATGCATTCCTCCCAAGATACCAAGACAAATGTCATGTTTAATCATTGGATCCCCTTAGGTTTAACTTTGTTGTTTTAATTCCTTAGAATTTATTTGTCTTTGATGACTGTGGTTGTGGGTTTGGGGGAGAAAGATCACAGAGTGAAGTGACAATTTATCACAACATATTGATGGTACATATAGCAATTCATGTATGTTTTATATAAATAGTCATGTATTTTCCAGGGTGACTTCATTTGATTACTGAAATTACTTAGATATCCATCTGTGTACTTTCAAGACTCAGTAGTTTATTTCTCTTTTTCATGAAATAACATTTTTCCTTTGCTTAGTTTATGGACCAACCCTGAAGTATTGAATATCATCCTAATTGCTTACAGTTTTTTATAGTAGCTTCAATCACAGGTAACTGTGAAAGCACATATTGTCTATCAGTTCAGCAAATACTCAGGAGGATTATATGCTGTGGAAACCTTTCATCTTACAGCATTGTCTACAAAAATTGTCAACAAAACAGGCTTAGAATGTTACATTGCCACCAGAAGTGGCTGATTTCTTTCATATCACTTTTCATACCTCTGATCTTTGCTAATCTTAAATGTTATCATAGATTTGTATTGGTATCTCATTATTGTTTTATTAGTGTCACACTAGTGATAAATATTATTTGGTGAATTTTCATGTATTTATTCCATTTTAAACAAATATTTTCCTTCAGGGTAAGTTACAAAATTGTTATTTAAGAATCATTTGTATATTAAATGTTTTTATCACAGAAGTTTCTAATTTTCATAAAACTCAGTGTCAATTGTTTTAGTGGATTTTGTTTTTACTGTTAAATTAAAAAAAATGTAAGTTCAAGACCATCTACACTTTTCATATATTGTTTTAGTATATTTTTAGCTTTATGTTTTACTCTATTATCCATTTTGGAATATGAAAAATGTACTTTACATTTCTTCGTAAGTAGATAGATAGATTGATAGACAGACAAACAGCTATCTAAATGCCCAAAAGATTATTCTATCACTATTCAATTGATTTGAGGCCTTTGCCTAAAGCATTTAACTATTTTTCAAGGAATACTACTAGGTTCTATATTCTAATCCTTTGATATATGTATTTATTTATTTATTTACTTATTTATTTATTTATTTATTTTACAAATACTATGCTTCCTTGATTGATATACTTTTATGTTAAATCTTGATATTTTGACAGTGAAAAGCCATATGCACTTCTCGATGTTGCTGACTGGTATCTTTGCTTTTAGAGGCAGAACTGCCATTAATTATTTGGTTTAGGACATGGGCATGGAGGAAATGAAGAAAGGACAGATCATGTACACTTGAATTGGGATCAGATAGGGTTCTGCTACCATTACTGCAATCTGGATACTTAGCATGTGTGCTAGGTACAGTACAGGGAGAGGAGTTGGCTAGACTTACAGTTGAGATGTCTATAGGTGAGCAACGTCAGGCTACAATCATCTGAGTGGAACAACAGGTAAACGGAACCACGGCTGCCAGTTTTTGTATACATGGACACTCAAACTTTCTTAAGGAAAGCTTTGCCACCCTCTTTGAGCCTAGTCCCTTCGTGTAGTACCATTGTTAATTTACCATAGGCCAACTGGTCTTAGAGCCCTCAAGAAGTTTCCCCATGTCAAAATACACATTAATTCAAGGCTTTACTCACTGGTCTTCCTTAGCTCCTTGTAAAATAGTTTGAGTGATGGACTTGGGTGATATAGGGGACCACAGAGATTAACAGATAATTCATACTGATATGAAGAATAAGTTACACATGTACTATATTCTCCAAAACATACTGAGCATGTCTAATTCAAGTAATGATATTTGGGAAACAGAGGAAGTATGACTTAATTTGAATACAGTTTTATGTTTTGGGTATCACAGATTTTAATGAAAGGATTCCAGAGTGTTTCTGACATCTAACTGGAATTCTGAAAAACTGATTTTCTGAAGCAGTGAGTAAATAAGACAAATAGGAATTTATGAAGCCAGAAACTTAAGTAGAACTCCCATATAATGAACAAAGTAACACATTTGTCCTTCTATTCAGATTTTTTAAAACTGGTGAATATTCTTTTCTTGAGTTATCATACAAAGAGATAACACAAAAATATTTCTTAAATCCAGTCACTAGGGCAGTAACCCTGCCTTATGGATCTGAACTGAGTGGACCATCACATTGCATTTGGGTTACCAAATTTTTTTTTGTCCCAAAACAGAGTAGAGAATTCTAATTCTTTCATGTATTCATAGAAGAGTTTTTTACAACTCTTAAATCACCGTTTTAGCCCCAATGTAGTAGGTTCCCTTTAAATCTGTTCTTAAATATTGCTGATCTCTTTAAAATGATGTTTCTAAGTACAGTAGTTTTTTTTTTTTAAAGACAGACTTGAGATATATCTTGTATTTACTGGATTTCTTTTTATTAGATAACTTACAAAGAATTTCTGTCAAAGGGGAAAATGCTTTCATCTTTTGACTTGACCATTGTATCCATCGTAAATATAGATTGCAATAACAGCTTTTAAAAAGATAATATTAAGCCACCATGGTAAGTTGACCGGAAGTTTAGAGCTCGGATTCTTTAAGAATGATGCTGATTTGTCAGTTTTCTTATGAACCACTCAGGCAATTTAAGAAGTGAATGCATTGTGATAAATTCAAGTTGTATCAGATGAATCATTCTTTAAACTTTAATAGGAAAAGAATTGGTTGAGGTCTTAGAACTTTCATTGATGTCACCTATAAATCTAAGTTGTTGATACTGTTAATTCAAGGATAGGACAACATCACTAAAGGGGATATTCCTAGTCAGACAGGAAGTATTGGACATATTAAACAAATATATTTGCTAAGCAATTTTAATATGTAAGAAAGAACAGAAGCCATGGAGGATATAACAAAAGAACAGAAGGCCACAAAAATTTCACAATCAAGTCTATATACTTGAAAAAAGTTCCTTAAAAATGATTTGTTTCAATAAATTTTAATCTAAAATATTATTTCTGAAGTTTTATTACTATTTTATTTAAAAAACAAAACTAAATGAATGAAAGTAAAGTCAGGATAAAATATTAATGAAAAAAATATTTACTATTTTCTTTTGAGATTTCAAAGATCCTACAGAACATAAGAATGACAATGTGACCCATGGGGAACCAATGAAAATTCTTCATTCATGTATTTCAGATACTATCCATTAATAATATAAGAAATCATACTTTTCTTACATAAAATGTGAAGTAAAACATCCCTAAAGCCATTGAGTAAATAATCTCAAAGATATGACACCTTGGTTAATTTAATGAACTAATTTTCAACTTCAATAAATAATGAAAATTATATGGTCAAATATTGTCATGTGGAATCCATCCTAGAGTCCTCATATCAATAAAATGGGAAGCTGTGAAGGTACTTCAGTCATTAAACTTCTTACCTTGAAATTAGAAGGAACTGAGTTCAGGCCCAAGAACAAAACCCATTGTGCTGGTGTGTGTAATACCAATTCTAGGGAGAAAGAAAGGATGCATCACTTGTGCCCATTGGACAGCCAGCCATAGCCTACTAGGAGAGTTCTAAAAAACTGAGGGACATTGTCTCAAAGAACAGTCAGTAACATTTTATGTAAGACACCCAAGGTTGAAGTTTAGTCTTCCCAAGCATTTGTTCATGTGCATATGCACCTGCATTAATGTGAATACACACACTACACACACACACACACACACACACACACACACACACACACACACACA
>CABHPP010108602.1:13260-28217 GCA_902168425.1 Peromyscus attwateri
ACACACACACACACACACACACACACACACACACACACACACACACACAATGTACTAACTTAGGGAACTTCAGGATACTTTCAATTAGATTTTTCCATAGAATCTTTTGGGGTCTTTCTCTGTACTTAGATAATTTCCTGTGTCTCCTCTGCCTGTTCTGTCCTGGGAAGCAGAGCCAGAGGATACTATTTAGCACCCTCTCTGCTCTTGTCCATCATGATTGATGTTGGAAGGGTAGGATGTTACTTTCATTCTGGTTTGTCATAATAGACTACTCTGACACCTGGAAGCTGAGATCTCTTTTGAATTCAGCTGAGATCCTGATACTACAAAACATACAGACAAAAACAAACAAATAAGAAACCCCAAACACAAACAAAACAAACAGAAACCAAAACCAAAACAAACAAAAAATTCCTCAGCATCTTCCACAAAAGTCAGGTCAAAATATATGTTTCAAAAGAAGAATAATGTCATAATGTACTTCAGAAGTGTTCCATCTAGCTTTCCAGCCAACACAGCTGAGAATCTTTTAGGGAAATATATTTGATACACATTGAAGGAATTTTCAGTAACGGGTGATATAAGTTGCTATCCTGTAGTGTACCTTACTACAAGCATTCTAACAAGACAACGGGGAAATATAGACGCAATTGCCTAACTCCAGATAATATGAATCATTTCACTCAGTAGGCTGTGGAGAATTTGGATTTTGTGAATGTGTAGGATCATAGGACAGTCTAAGGCTCATGGGGTCTTATGAGCCAAAATGATGTGTTTTACTTCAGAAACTCTAATACTGCATTTTAGTCAGTTGGTTACTGGCCAAGAATTCTGTCAATCAACAATAGTATGTGTAATTAACCTTATTATAAACTGTGGATTATTATGCTTATGAAGTTCTGGTTAGGACTTTCAGAAAAACATGCGTGGTATTTTATTTCTGATCTAAGTTACACCTCTTTTAAATTTCCAACCGATATGAGATAGTCACATTCACATCATTAAATCTAGTTAAACCAGGTTACACCAAAAATTCTTGTACATTGATCATTGAGTCATACTCATGCTTAGGTATATCAACATTGCACTAACAAACTGTAGAGATAGATATTGTCATTTACTATAGGGGTGCTTTTCTCTTATTAATGTTTCATTTCAACATTGGTTCTAAAAATCTCATTGCAATCTTGATTTTGCTCATTAAGTTTATATAAAAAATAGAATTTCTGCGGAATCTTTTTTATTTTTTTTTTAAGATCCATCCATGGTAATGATTAACTCGTCAATATGACTCTGGTTTCTTACACCTATTTTGACAGTAATATTTTAAGTGTCACATCATTGCAAGATACTTATAAATCATTTATGATAATATCTACTTCTTTTGAACTCACTCTGTAGATTTGTGTGATATTTAAATTAATGGTGTAATGACTATAGTGATTGTAAGTAGCATAAAATGGTTAATAAAAGTCATATTTTGAGGGAATAATTAAAATATATAGAGAAACATGTGTTTATATGTTATAGTGGGGTTCATCTTGACATTATTGCATAGAATCCCATGAGTTCTCATCTTAGTGATAGTTACTTGATATTCCAAATAAGAAAACTACACATATTCCCTTAAGTGATTATTTATTGTATATGACAACCTTCCTTTACCTAATTTTTTCATGTTCTTCAACCCTGCTGCTGAAATGGTGACTCACCTATCATTCTAGGCAAATGTTACTCAATATTCAAATTTCCAGAAGAAACTATTTCTACAGACACTATTTTCAAATTGTTTTTTCTCTAAAGAAAGTCAGGCAACCCTATATTCACACTCTCAGTTCTCCCATTTTGAACTAGCATTGATTGTTTACCAAGGCATATTAATCATGTATAGCAATTATTGAAAATACCCATATGCCCTGGGCTCTACATGTAGACATTTACAAATGCTCATTTATTTGTTTTCCAAAAATATTCATTTTTACTGTACATGCATGAGCGCATTGGATATATGTCTGCTAACTTTGGAGTTCAAAAGAGATGATTGAACCTCTGCAACTGAAGCTATAAATGTTTGTGAGCCACTATGTGGTTACTATTAAGTGATTCTGGGTCTTCTGAAAGAGTAGCAAATGCTCTTAATCATTGGAGCCATCATTTCAGCCCCTTACTTAATCTTCCTAATACACTAAAATCCAGTTATTATTTTCTTCCAATATATATTTGTTTAAGAAAGAATATACACCTATTAACGAGATACTTTTCTTTTTGGAGGCTTTTTAGTCTTTAGAAAGCAGAGTCATGATTCTAGCGTACACATTCTTCTTTCAGGAATCCGTTTGTTAGAATTAGTATCAGGAGTTTCCAAATCAGAAGTAATCACACTTTCCACATTTCATTTACAATGAGCAGCTGGCTCATGAAACTACAATTACATCTCTTTTTAGCTTTCACTTTTCACCATTAATATGCCACACATTGTTTAGTAAACAATACCACAGGTATTTTTAAATAACTAAGTGAAACTTTAAATGAAAATTCTTTGTAGCAATTTGAAATATAGAGAAATAAACGTAGTAGACATCTTTTAAAGCTGATGCTTTTACGTGAAATGATTTCTATATTTGTCTCATATTGTGGCCCCAATGTTACTGTGAAGAACCAATAAAGTTGATTTTTTGATCTCAGAATAGTAGGGACATAATTGGTATTATATTGCATTTCCTTGTTACATTAATAAATCACAGTAGTTTAAAATTGATATATCATTGAATAAATACAAACTATATTTTTCATCTGTACCATTCTACCTATAAAGTTGAAAGAATTGGTTGTCTGAGTTCATAAAATTTCCACTAGATGGATGGGTTAGAGTCACTCCATAGAATCAATGACACACATACCATGTGGGTTGATGGATTTTTTTTTACATCAAACTGTCATCTTGTCTCTGATGTTACATTATATTCGCTGCCTCAACAGTGACTCAAATAGTTATTTTTTACAGCTGGTGTCCCACTGCAAAATAACTCAGTATATTTTGATCATTCAGTTAACTATTTATTGCTATCCAAAGGCTTTAGATTTTCATCCTAAGTACAAGTTGGAAATTGTTTAGCTATTCTTTATTGGTGGTACATATTGAAAAATAGACTGACATATAAGAACCACTCTATATTCTGAAATATTTTAGAAGTCTGGTTAAATTATTGATGTCATATTTTGGTTTGTTTTCATTTATTTCTTTATAATAGTTGCCATCCAGCTAAACATCCATGATGGATCCATGATGATGTTTTATTATAATTATTTCCGGAGTTGTTTCTTGAGTTCTGAATACTCCAGGATTTTTTTTTTAATGTGTAGGAGTTTATGTTCACGACTGAGAGAACACATGCATGTTAAAACATCAATTAAAAACAAAATGTTTTAAAAAGTTGTGTATTTGTGATTGATGAGGGGTACTTTCACATTTTGAGAAACATGCCCAGATTCAGGTAAGAACACATTGCTTTCTCTTTTGTTCCCCAGGGATTTAAAGGAGAATCCTGAAAAGTGTAAAAGTATGGTGCAGAGTACAGAATCTAAAATGATAACTTTCAGAAGAAAAAAAAAAAGAAAAATGATTTAGGATTTGATCAAGAGTCGTGACTGTAGCTATGTATTGTGAGCCAATGTTTGTTTGTGTGAGTGTGTGCATTTATTTATATGTGGGAAATTTAGAATGTAATGAAAACTAACAAAGTTACAAAAAAGAAATAAAATGGTTTCAGTAAAGAAAATTGTATGTTTTATGAATTCTATGAATTCTATTTCCCTGTATAATACATTATACCAATTGTATTTCCCCAATATTTCAAATGTGATATTAATGCAATCAGGTGTCTAATTTGAAGTTTATAGATAACAAGGAATTTTGGTAGTAAACAAACACAGGCTGGGAGTCTGATTATGTTATTTTTGTAACAACACAGAGATAGCTGAGCTCTGTGCTGAGATGTAGTGTGTATTAATAGGAAAGGATGGATTGGTTCTGAAAGAATTTAAATAGAGAATTAGTAACAGTTGATAAATTACTAAATTGGTTAGGAGGCCAAGCAACAGGAAAGGGAGCATACTCCAGGGTGATGACTCAGCTCTTGGCATCTGGGTAAAGAAGCTGATTGTCATAATACAGGGAAATGATAGCTCTGTCAATAGGTTGAGGTAACAGAATTTGGAGTACAGATTGTTACTGGTATGAAGAATTCGAGGCATTCATTACATATATAGTGGGTAGGCAACAGCAGCACCTGAAGGTCATCAGTATAGAATGGTAAACCTTGGAGCTGGGTACCAAAACTGTGTCAGTATGATCAGGAGGACAAATATCAGAACTCTAAATGAATGAGGAATTATGGACTGTGTAGATTGCTTTGGTCACTTTTAAACTCGAAATTATGTTACCTACTTTTTCTGCATTTTGCTTTTCTAATTCAAAAATAATTTATGAACATTTCTGGAAATCAACATGTATGCCTTTAAATTATTGTTTTAAAACAGCTGTAAATTTTACTGTATTTATGTATAACATATCACTTATTAACTAGTATTAAAAATGCCTTTGCATGTCATGCAAAACAAAACAAAAAAAAAGTGCACCAGAGAAAAAATTCTTCCTTTCATTTTCTGGACTTTGCATGACTTTCTACAGGACTCACTCATTACCACTTAACTCTTGTCAATGCTATTCCCTGTTTTTAGAAATGAGCCATCCCTTCATCTGCATGGCACTCTTGTCCCATTTCTGACTACTTCCCAAGTCCCTTCCTTCAAACACCAACAAAATAAAACTATTCTCTGATACAGTGTAACCACTTTGATCTCATATTCTGTCAGCACTCATTGTGAACCCAACAAAGATACTAAATTAGTTGAGTTGTCGAAATTTTATACAAATGGATACCTGTAGTTTGTTCATTTTTCTCTATGGCTTATACTTCTATTATAATGCTCTGGAATTAATTTTATGTATGGTAGAATGTCAGTATTTTTAAGCTAAATATTAATCCATGGTATGTAAATAACTTATTTATCCCCATACCAATTAATAGGTGCTACAGCTAATTCCTCTTTCTGATACTCTGAATAACAAAAATTATACACTCTGAGGGAATAATTTAACTTGTAAATACATCTTTTAGGTGCCAATTTGTATCAATTTGCTATATGATAAAAATATTCTGCTCTGTTACATGATAAAGATATCATGCTATGGGATAAACATGCACACCTATAGTTCATTTCATGTTAATATTTTGAAATTCTGTGTGATGTGCCAAAGACAGATCAAATGAAATTTTAAACACTACTGACTCCTTTTGCTGTTCACCCCTTTCAGAGGTCTTTTGCATAATTCTCACATTAAATTCAATGAGATAATGCCATTAAGAAGGATGTGAGGAAGGAGTATCTTTTTTACTTTTACTTTATTTTTTTTCCTCCTTTTAAACCTACAGGTCCTTTGCTTATATATTATGGCTTCTGGTTTTGTAATTTTATGGCATTCCTGAGTGTGAAATTGAGTAGATCTTTGTATCTATATCTGTTTGTTTTCTTGGTCTCTTTTCCTCCTATTTTGTTTTTAAATTTCTATCATTCTGGTGAGTTGGTTTTATCCTATTGTATTATATCACTAGACGTCTGAGAAACAGAAAAGGAGTGGATCCGGATGGGAGCGGATGTGGGAAATGGGAGGAATAGATTGAGAGGAAAGTGCAATCTGGACATATTACCTGCAAAAAAAAATCTATTTATGATAAAAGAAAATAATAAAAAAGAACTATTTTAGATTTTGGGGATTTGAGTAGATATAGTTATGAATATATTTGTCAAAATTAAACTATGGCCTTGAAAAACTATGACCTTAGAAAATTACACTTTCATAGCTACAAAAAGTTTAAATCAAAGTTATGCCTGTGTTTTCATAAGTATATGAAACACTTAATGCTATAATATATGAAACACTTAAAATACAAAGTTTACTAGTTTTAAACTCACACAAACATGAAAAAATAGTGAAAATCACAGATGTCCTGTCACCATTGCTGTCCTTCTCAGACATGAGTTAGACTGTGAAGTCCATTTGATGGAGGCTAAACAGACTCGGAGTCACGTCTTGCTATCACTGTATCTGAATTAACAAACAACACGATTGGGCAAGGGTCAGTTTTATTCATCTAAATCATTTGATGAATGCTTATTTTGCAACTTCAAGTTTCATATACAGGTAAGTTCCTGACTCTGCCAAATCTACAGGATACTGAAAAACAGATTTGTTCTCATGAGAACCCGGCTGTATAAGTCTTTTCCAGAATCACCAGTTGTGGCATAATGACAACTCTTATTATTTTTTTTTTGGAAGATGGAACCAGGATTAAGTTGTGTGACTAAGAAGACAAAGATCCTGTCTCTGTCACCTGCCCCTTCAAAGGAAGAAGACAAAACCACACTTAGAGCCCCTTTAGCTTTTGAGTTTCCCAAAAAGAAAAAAAGAAGCAAGCGAAAAAGACAATCTATTATGTTGTTTGAGAGATAGCTTCCACTTTCAAAATAAAATACGAGTAGGAGAAATTAATAATAAAAAGTCGTATTTCCTCAGCCTGGCAGTAGAAGAAGGAAACAAAGTTGGAAAAAAAAGATCAGCAAGGAATCTTAACTGCACTCTTCTCTTAGCTCTGCAGAGGGAAACCCTGGTGCAGACTACAGAGTGATGATGGGAAAAAAACAAAATCAAGTAGCACAGTCCTAATTAGCTGTGCAAAAAATACTAGTTCCATCCCTCCCCAACCTACTTGTGCTTGGTCATCATGCCAGGAGCACAGAGAAAAAGGATGGTAGAGTGAGGTCCACTGGGATACAAGGAAATGTCATTGTCGCTTCTAATGTGTGAGCTTCCATACACCTCGCATCAAGTGCTGATTAATAGAGGTTGGGATGCTATTTGTACCCTGGGACACTGTTGTCCAACAAGAGGTTAACACTGAAGTGCATGGTATACAGACATAGGAAAAGTCTAACCATTTTGCTTTGTGATAGTTGACTGACAAAGACTACAGGGACACACTTACTTTTTTGCCAGATTCCCAGAATGTCTCCATTAAGAATATATCACAGTCAGGGCTCTGGAATGCTTGTTCCATTTGAATCCCTCAATAATGCCTGTTCTATTCTCTCTCTCTCTCTCTCTCTCTCTCTCTCTCTCTCTCTCTCTCTCTGTCTTTCTCTCTCTTTTTCTCTCTCTCTCTCTCACTGTCTCTGTTGTACTTGTGTGTTTGTGTTTATGTGAGTGCTTCCTGGGCATGCTCCTGTCTCCACAGATGTCAAATTAAGGTATCTTTTATTCTCATCCATCGTATTTTGAGACAGCTTCTTTCACAGAATCAGAAGCTCATGATTTTGGCTGAACTGGCTATCCAGAAAACTCTTGATCCACCTTCTTCTAACCTTTCTTCCCCTGGGAAAACAGGCAAGGCTTCACACACAGCTTTGGAAATGTAATTGCTAGAGATTTGAATTCTGGTATGCACATTTGTACAGTAAGAAATTTACTATTGCACCATCTCCCTAGGCCTCAATTTAGTTTATTTTTTGAGACAGGATTTCTCTGTGTAGCTTTGTGCCTTTCCTGGAACTCACTTGGTAGCCCAGGATGGCCTTGAACTCACAGAGATCTGCCTGGCTCTGCCTCCCAAGTGCTGGGATTAAAGGCATGTGCCACTCGATTTAGTTTTTGATAGAAATTATCCTATACAATTTTAAAATGTCTTGAAACATGGTGATCCATTATTCTGAACCTAGTGGAAGATGCTTATACTGTTCTTTTGCTGTGCTTATATGTTACAAAATTAAGCAAATAATTTAAGCAGTATTTCGAATAGACTGGATATCATCTCTCCTTTTACAGGAATAACAAAATATGTGACCAGCTGAAAAGTAAAACACAATCTGCCTTTGTGTTCCAAATTAATAACTTTAAAAGGATTTTGGTGTCGCTTTCAAAGTCACGGTGTCACATAAATAATACGCTGCTGTTTGCACCTCATATGCAAGATGCAACACACAGAGTACCTTGGACAATGATGTAATAGCTCTATAAATATATTGACATCACCTAGAGTAAACAGCTGCTCTGTTTCAAGGGAGAAATTTCAGCCACTATCCAAAACCTCACTTCACATTGTTGCTAGAGCGATTGTAGGTGAAAGAACATTCATTTAATGATCTCATAGTTGAGGAAAAGAACTCCAAGTTAAGTTAAACACAGGTCTCCCTAAAAAGTGTTCTCCAAACATTGTATGTATGGTAAGGGTTTCTTATCATGAATAATTTACTATATTATTTTACCTTTATGAATATTATTGCTCTATGCTTTTTGATATTTTATCAATAAGCCCTAAATCTAGATGCTAATGAGTAAAAGTAAAATGTAATTGTTGTGAAGATCAGTAAGTCCTATCATCTTTAAATATGATTATTTAAATATATTTTGCTGTACTCTCTTACTATTACACAAAATCTAAAATAGTAAATCATTTGATTATATGAGATTCATATAACACTAATGTTTTCTTAGAGGTTTACATTAAGTGATTGGTAATTCTTTGTTTGATAGTCTATGAATTTGGGTAGTCCATAAGACCATTTATCAGAAAAATACTATTAACAGTATTTGTAACTGAATAATATATGTGAAATGTTAAAGGGTTATTAAATATTCTAAAAGACTTGAAGATGTAATTTTTGACAGTAAATCTAATTCCATTTGTGTTCAAGTGCACACATCAGATCCATTTCTAAAATCTGAATGTCTGCAGAAATTCAGTTGAATAATGAAAGAAGATAACATTAGAAAAGGGTGAACTAGTCGAAAACACATGTAAGATATAACCACTTTAAAAAGGATGCATGTAGGCAGTAAAACAACTTCAAGTCTGGTGGCTGGAGTATTTCCATAGTACAGATTGAAATCTGGACCTTTTTTTAAAAACTTACAACTCTTGCTATTAGAGTATATGTTTAGTGGTGAATATTTATCCTTGAATCAATATTAGAAATAGTTGGTCAGATACACACATGTGTGACTAATGGTAGTTATAATTGAGGAAAGTGTGGGCAAAGAGGTGAACTAGAGGCAGAAGAGTTAATTGTGTGTGAGGGAACGTGGAGGTTGGTGTTCTGGAAGAGGCAGCTCTCTTGCTGTAGGCTTACCCTGTGAACATCTGTGTTCAGAAATTAAGTGTTTAGTAAGCAATCAATATACAATCGTTATGTTGTTTTGATGTCTTTTATACTGTACTCAGTTTCTCTCCCTTTCAAATGTAGAAAGAAAATGAAAGCAATGCCTACTAAAATAAATTTCATTTCTCTCTTATTTTATATTTCAAACTTAAGTTTAAGTGTTGAGATTACAACTCTGTATAAATAATGCCACTTACACATAAAGAATTTTTTTCAGGATTTCTACTTGGAAACTGCTTCTGTTCTGGAGACTCAGGATGCTGGCCTTCTAATAGATCTTAGATTTTAAGATTCAAAAATTATAGTTCCATTTTAAATTTTTATTTCTATATGGAATTGGAGTCTAAAATAACCACCTGCCTCATACAGTAAGTAACACAAGAAATCGACTTTATGTGTGTATAATGAAATATAAACCTAAAACTCTATGCGCATTATTAAAATATTGGAGAAGTAAGGGTTAATAAAAGGACATAAAATCAAAATTATTGTCCTAGATGGTAGAACTAGAACCAAGATGTGGAAAATAGAGTTAATAAATTTTCACTCAACATAAGGAAGGACTTCCAGCAATGAAAGCTAGCCAAGCATAGAAAAGGCTGCATCTCAAATAGTCAGCTTCTTGTCATTGGAGCTATTCAAGCAGAATCCAGATATATGGCTATCATTTGGGGATGGTGGGAATGTAGTGAAAAGTGAGATTATGTGACCTTTAAAGTCTCTTCAAACTCTGTTATGGTCGTAAGTAGATACCTGATTAAAAACAGTTTTCCTTTAACGTAGCAACGCTAAAATACCACGTCCAGAGTACCTCAGTAAGAAAAAGAATAAACTGAAGGATTTGTTGTGATTGAGGAAAACAAGTATATTTCCTAACATCCAGTAGCAATGAGTTGCAGCATTCAACACTGCAATGAATCAGGGCTTGGGGCTTGGCATGAAGAAGACATATTGATTTAGTGCTTCAGTCCTAGTCCATATGGAGTTACTTATCAAACGTCAGCAATCGCTGTAAAGTGTGCTAGGATGGATACGCTGCCTACCTCACACACCCCAGGTTAAGTCACTGTCAGTAGCTGAACACTTGCTTCAATATGCAGCAACAAACAGAAAGCAAAACAAAAAATGGCGTGATTTTCAACCTTGAGTCCTCATTCCAATGGAGGGTTCAGCTACTCTTCTGTCACTTCCAAAACTGGGATGAGAAATGGCAAGGAGGGTTAGAATATATTTAAAAGAAGGACTTTGGGTTGACATTTATCAGGCAGTGTAAACCACACTCTGGGGTAGGCTTGAGATAAAACTCGATCAGACTTTTGGTTCTTCATGGCATCTTGGTCTATAAGGGGTGGCGCTTTGCTAGGCTGATCTACAGGGTCAAACCAAGGTGTTAGCTTGCCTCTGCTTTCCAAGTGGAAATGAGAGCAGGAGGGCTAACAGGATTATGCGTAGGAGGAGAAATGAAGTTTATTTAATGTCTAAGCTTCTTGTTTTCCAAATGGCTTCATTTGTTTGAGTACATCACAATAAGGATCCCAGTTTCTCAAAGGTAGTCTATTCTTCCTCTCTTTCTCTCTGTGTTTAAAGGAAAGAATTCTTGCTCTTCCCACCTGGAGAGTGAAAAGAGAACTTGACTCTGTGATCAGCTTTTTAAATTCAGCTTTAAACTCTGTATATAAACAATTTGGACATTGATCTCAGTTTCTGTCTTACTTCATGACTGATGCTCTTGGCCATTTCTTTTCTACACCATAAGCCATATTACGCATGTGCTTTGAATACGTGTGTGTATTTGTACATAGGAGGCTGAAGTGCCCCTTCTCCACACTCTAGTGTCCTGGTTTACTAAAACAACAAGTTTGTAGATGTAACCGACCGCCTTATTAAATAAGAAACACAGAGCCAATGTAAAGGTGAAAGCCCAAGAGGTCAGAGCTAGGAGCCTTACCCACTTTCCGCCAGCTAGACTCTCCCGCCAAGAGACTTCTCCGAAAAGGGAGTTTCTTCCTGTGCGGTTGTCTTATAAAGAGTTCTGGTTCTTCCTTCTCATTGGTTGCAAACCCAACTACGTGAATGCCTCGTCACTGCCTCTCTGTACAGACCTCCAGGTTTTCTATGGTTGGTATTGAGATTAAGGGCGTGTGTCTCCAATGCTGGCTGTATCCTTGAACACACAGAGATCTACCTAGTTCTGCTTACCAAGTGCTGGGATTAAAGGCGTGCACCACCACCGCCATGGCTTTCTTTATGGCTTGCTAATAGCTCTGACCCCTAGGCAACTTTATTTATTACAATACAAATAAAATCACATTTCAGCACAAATAAAATACCACTATATCTCCCCTCTTCTAATTTAATAAAGAGGGAAAAAAAGGAAGGTTGTAACTAATATAAGAAAAACTATATACAAAAGTACAATAACCATATATAATATATACAAGTGATAAATACCTAAACAATGTCTAGTCCATTTGTATTTGACAAATTCAGAGAAAATAATTCCTTTACTTATCCTATTTTGGTAAGTCCAAAATGTACCTAATTCCTTTCTATCCTAACTAATCTTCAACTATAATTAATTAATCTTTAAATATAACTAATTAATCTTCAACTATAACTAACTAATCTTCAACTCCCTCAGAGACCCAAGAAGGAAATAATATTATCTAACAAAAATAAAAACAGGAAGTGCATGTAAGCAGCTTCCAAAAAAATTGTGAGTTGACAGAAACAGCCAGCCGCCTGGACAGTCACCTGAGGTTTCTCCGCAGTGTTGGGGCATCATCTTCAGCCTATAGGCTTAGCGTATCTGACAGACTCATTTGTGAAGTAGGATGTACACAAGTTCAACAGTTCAACCTCACCTTGGGTGAGAGAAGTCCATGTACCAGAAATACCTGAATTCCACTAGTGTCATATCCTGATTCAGGATTTTAAATTCTGGAAATTGTTGATGGTTTTTTAATTCAGCTGTCCATTCTTCTTGACCGTGTATGTGTGGCTTCATCTCAGCATCCCGTTCTTCTCCACATCCCTCTATTAAATGCCAGTCTGCTATTGAGAGGTGTGAGCTTAGTTACTCTTCAAGAATAACTGTTTCAGATGCTGTTCCATTGCACATCAGAAGCCATCGGCCCACTGCCTATTCAGCTGCCTTCGAAGGAAAGGGCACTGTACCTTTTCCGGATTGCAAAGGCCACTTCAGGGATGGTGCCATATTGTCCTGGCCTCAGAAGATGCCTTTTGATAAAGCCACAACCACACTTGTTTTGGCAAGAATCAGTAGTCCTTTGTTTCATTTCTGTCTGTCCATTTTGTCCTGTTGTCAGCAGTAGATTCGAGGATACTTTGTTGTCCAGTGGCTAACATTTGCCACAATGAAAGTTAACTCCATATGCAGTTTCTTCAGTGCCCATATTCTCTCTGAAGTAGTTTGGTACTGCCAGGAGCTGACATGTCTCGTAGTCATAACAAAAAAGAAAAATTTTCTAAGTTATTAAAACATTTTAAATGTCATATTCTGTAGATCTCTGAAGGGTTTGAAGATGACCTGTCTATCTAAAATATATCTGCTCAATCAAGAAAACATACCTAATATGACTACAAGTTCTATTGTAATGTCTAACTACTAACTTTCATTTCTTTATATCCTAATAGTTGGTAATAACATTCAAGAATCAACAATTTGCATTATTTTGTTAAATGAATGGCATAAGTACAATTAAAAATATACATATAGCATTTCCTAACAATATCAATTTCAATATATATAATTTGTATATAATATAAAACAATCCAATCCAATGTAAAGTATTTAAAACTAGTAATTGTCTTTTTCTTTTTCTTTTCTTTTCTTTTTTTTTTTAACAAGAACCTTAAATCTAACCTCCTTTCCTTAGCCCTTTTCCTAACCCTTGATAACCAGTTGTAATCAACCCCTCTAAACAATGAGAATTATCCCAGACCCAAAACCCATTAAAAGACCAAAAAACCACCCGTCCCACACCACCTCTTTGGGAATGTGGGCGTCGTTTTCTTAAAATTGCTTCCTGCTGGGTATGGGCGAAGGTATCTTTATTCTGAAAAGAAAAATTTTAGGTTAATTGTCAAATTCTAGGAAAGGTAACTATATCCTTCATTATCCAGTCTGTGTATAATGCCAAAGTTCAGGATTTATCAAGTCCTTATTCAAGTACTCTTTGAGACTGGATCATCTCAGTCAGCCCTCTCAAAATTGTTCTAAGCACTTTGTAGTTCAAAGCTGATCTGTAGATGATGTTTGTCAGCTTAGTGATGTTATTATTGTCCACGTGGAATTGTTGTTGTTGTGGGGCCCCATCTTCTTCCTGGAGACTTCAGTTGATGTTAGGCCTGGCCGTGATTTCCTGCAGAAAACTAGTAAGAGACTCGAACAAAAAGACATATATATTCAGCTAATTGAAGCCTTTTTTTTTCTAGAATTAGTACTCTATATGACCATACATATCTTAACAAAGTTTAAAATGTATATATATCTGTATATATATATATATATATATATATATATATCTTGTAAACTTTGATATAGAATTCATACTTTAAGAAAAGTTTAAAGAATCAGAATAGAATCAAAGAGTTGAGATTAGTAATAGAATAGTCCCTTAATTAATTTGGTTTTTTTTATTTTTTCTGTCCCATAGCAGAAGATGGCTCTTCTTCTGGCATGATACAGGGAGTTTGCATTTTCCTTTTAACAACATGCTTGAGTTTAAAGAAGGAGAGAGCCATTCTCCAACTCTAAAGTCAGCTTTAAATTTTAATTGAACTGGGACTATTAGAAGATCAATAGTGTTAAATTTCTTTAGAGAAGAGTAGAAACAAACATTTAGGAAGACATAAAATTTTTTAGATGATATACCAATAGGCCATTTTACTCTGTTTCCTGGGATAGATGGTTGGTCCCTTTTCTTCAGTTGTCTCATTTGTCCAGTGTTCTTCAGATTCCTTAGGCTTCATTCTCCTAAAAGACAAAAACAGAAACCTTTCCCCAAGACTAATTTTGGGGATGTTCCTTTTTGGCAAGTTATTATCTGATTAAATAAAAAGCATGTGTTAATGGTATAAGTTAGTTTAAATTGGATGTTCATGCTGGTTGATGAACTATTACCTCCTCTAATTAAGAGGTTTCTTATTCAAATCGAACCTTTAACAATTTTGATGGTACCCACAGCTTATCTTCTCCTGTAGAAACAAAAGCAAAACCTCGTCCCCAACGTAGCACATACCCTGGTTTCCATTCCGAGGTCAGCACATCCTTAAAGTATATAGGCTGATTTAATTCTGTAGTTTTTTCTATTATCCAATGTCTCTCTGCAGCTGTTGTTCCTTTCTCATTGGCATTGAGAAAATTCAAAGTTAATAGAGCATTATGCAGTCTATTTCTGGGGGTTTTTGTTACTCCTTTTTGTTTATTTAGCATATCCTTTAGAGTTCTGTTTGATCTTTCTATAACTGCTTGACCTGTAGGATTATGTGGTATTCCTGTAATATGCTTTATATCATAATAAGCAAAAAACTGCTTCATTTTAACAGAGACGTATGATGGAGCATTGTCAGTTTTGATTTGTGCAGGTATACCCATGATGGCCATAACTTCTAGCAAATGAGTGATGACAGAATCAGCTTTTTCAGAACTCAAA
>CABHPP010108603.1:0-23931 GCA_902168425.1 Peromyscus attwateri
GCCTGGTCTACAGAACCAGTTCCAGGTCAGCTAGGGCTACACAGGAGACCCTGTCTCTAAATAACAAAAAAGGATGGATTAATGGGTAAAATGCTTGCTGTGTGGTGTGAGAACCAAGCAAAATCTCAGAATCCACTGAGGAAAGAGAGAAAAACTCCACAAAACTTTCCTCTGACCTCAACACACACACTAATAATAATCTTAGTTTTGTTTTGTTTTTGACATGGCCTTGGCTGGCCTGGAGCTCACTATGAAGACCAGTCAGACCTCAAAACTCATACAGATCTGCCTGCCTCAGTCTCCTCCTGAGTGCTGGGATTAAAAGTATGGCACCATGTCAGGCTAATAATACGTTTTTAAAAATTTACTTTTACTTTATGTGTAGAGTTGTTGTTTACATGCATGCATGTGTACCACGTACGAGCCCGATAACCAAGGAGATCAGAAGAGGGCATCAGATCCTCTGGAGCTGGAGTTATAGATGATTGTGAGCAGCTTTGTGGATGATGGGAACCAAATCTGGATCCTCTGCTAGAACAGCCATGCTCTTAACCACTAAATCATCTCTAAATCTCCCTAATTAAAAATTTCCAGCTTTTTAAAAAAAGATTTTATTTATTTTATTATTTTATGAATGGTTTGCCTTCATTTATATCTGTGCACTGCATGCATGCCTGGTACCCAGGGAGGCCGGAAGAGGGCATCAGATCTGGGACCGGAATAACAGACAGTTGTGAGTCACCATGTAGGTGTTGAGAATCGAACCTGGGTCCTCTGCAAGAGCAACAAGCGCTCTTAAGCGCCCAGCCAACTCTCCAACCCTCTTCCCCTACTTAATTTTCTTTTAAAAAGAAAGCACACAGGTGGGAGAGAAGGCTCAGCACTGAAGAACACTTATGTTCTTCCAGAGGGCATGAGTTCAGTTCCCAGCACTCACCGTGTAGGTGGTTCACATCACCTGGAACTCCAGCTCCAGGGGTTCTGACATCCTCTTCTGGCCTCCTAGGACATAAATGCACATGGTAAACATTCACACAGACACACCCAAATTAAAATAATTTTTTATATCTTAAAAAAGAAGACATACAAAGTTAACAGGTATTCCTCAAAATATGCTCAAAATTATTAGACCACTAGATTCCCTTTTCCTCTAGACAGGGTCTCTTCTACCCAGGTCTCAAGCTAGATATGTGGAGTCAAGGATGCACTTAAACTCGTGATCTCCCCTCCTCTGTCTCTAGGGTGTAGCACTACAGCATGCCCCACCAGGCCCAGTTCATGCAGGATGGGGGTCGAACCCAGGGCTTTGTGCACACTAGGCAAGCATACCACCAGCCGAGGTCCATCTTTAGCTCTAGGACTCGTTTTTACGTAGAACTGCATGATGGGAGCCCTGGCCACCTCAGCATGTCACCTAGTATCAAGTCGGTGGGAGGACAACAGGAAATACTTGATTTATGGATGAAAACCTACGTTTTCTTTAAAACATCAAACCCTTACAGAGAATCTACCTGACTCATTGTTCCCTGCAATAGAAAAGAAACTTCCCAGCGAGAACCGTCCTAAGAATTGGTTAGCTATAAAATTTCCTTTGATGCTTTCTGTTCTCTCCTCACCTGTGAGAGGGTTAATGTGTCTCTGAGAAGCCACATAGCTTGCCCAAGGCCACACATCATGGGTCCTAGCCAGAGCTACACACTTCAAACTCCTACACACCTGAGCCAGCTGCGACACTAAGTCCCCAGGGGAACATTCGGCCCTACAGGGGGAATGAAAGAGAAGAGCTAGAAGAGCTGTAGAGGGAGGGACTGCAGGGTCACAAGAGCTATGCCAAGTTGGTGGCCACCCCAGTGGAAGCTCTACGTAGCCTTGGCTAGCTTGATACTCAGCATCCAGGTCCAGGAATCCCACAGAGGTGCCTAGGCTCACGAGTGTTTCATGATCTCAGATGCCATCCGCCTCTCCTTTGACTCTGAACAATGGAATTTTCTAGAGCCTGCCCGAGCTGTGACATCACAGCACATTGAAGGCAGAGGCAGTTGCTCCTACTCTGTAGCCCAGGCTGACCTTGAACTTGCAACAGACCTACTGCCTCAGTTTCCCAAGTGCTGGGGTCACAGGTACGTGCCGCTACACCTGGCCCAGTTGTCTCTGATAACCCCGAAAAGGATTCATGGAAATTACTCTCACTGAATTTTCTCAGAGCGGGTGAGATGGCACCTGTCACCAAGCTGGATGACCTGCGTTTGATCCCTGGGACCCACATGGTGGAAGTAGAGAACTGACCCTTAAAAGGAATCCTCTCACCTCCATGTGACCCCACCCCCAACACATTCACAAAATAAATAAAGATGTAGTGGTTTCAAAATGAATAAATAAGCTGAGCATGGTTACCCATGCCGTTAACCCTAGCTAGCATTTGTGAGGCAGAAGTAGATAGATTGCTGTGGGTTTGAGGCCAGCCTGGTCTACATAGAGAATTCCAGGCCAACCAAGGTTACACAGTGAGACCCTGTCTCAAACTGAATCAGTCAATAAATGAAACTTTTTTGAAATTTTTGCTCATTTGAGGCAGAGTCTGCATAAGATTATTAACTCCTGGACTCAAGCAATCCTCCTGCCTCAGTGTGCTGAGTAGCTGGGACTACAGGTGGCACCCTATTTATTAAATGTCTCAGTGACCTCGAATATAGAAAAAATGGAAAGGACATTATTTTTTGTTTCTCATTTTTAAAAATGTATTTGTGTTTTGCCTGTATGTATGTCTGTGTGAGGGTGTTGGATTCTGGACTACAGACAGTTGTGAGCTGCCATGTGGGTACTGCGAATTGAGCCTGGGTCCCCGGGAAGAACAGTCAGTGCTCCTAACTGCTGAGCTTTCTCTCCAGTCCCTTCTCGTTCATTTTTGGAGAAAGAGTTTAGCTACGTAGACAAGGGTTTGGAGTGTATAACCCAGCCTGGTTTTGAACTTGCTATGTGGCTAAGAGACTGGTCTTGAAACCTGATCCTTCTGCCTTTACCTCCCAAGGGCTGGTGTTACTGGACTGGCATAATAAATGAACGTTGTTTTGGGCTCAGGGCCTCACCCGTGCTCCCAGCCTCACTGAGTTGTGCTCCCAGCCCTGTACCCAGCTTCTGATGCAGTCAGTATTTGATGCTCATATGAACAAAAACTTTTTGAGGTGCTCAGTAACTTTTTTGTTTGTTTTTCAATACAAGGTTTCTCTGTGTAGTCCTGGCTGTCCTGGAACTCACTCTGTAGAACAGGCTGGCCTCAAACTTAGTGAGTCTGCCTGCCCCTGCCTCCCCAGGGCCGGGATTAAGGGTATGAGCCAGCACCGCCCGGCTGAGGTGCTCATTAACTTTGTGACTGTAAAGCTGCACCATCCAGGGAGGGAGGATCTGTTCTCTCCTTTCTAAAAACCGGAGCTGATGGCTCAGGTGAACTTGCAGCTTGAGTGGTAAAAGCAGCCGACTGCAGAGGACAAGGTAGGGGAGTGACAGTGATAAAGAAAAACCTTCATGGGCCAGGACTTCTGAGTCCTCCTAACACCCTTAGGAGGTGGCCTCGCAGGCCTCTCCCGGGTCATTCACAGAGGAGTCAGTGCACACAGTGTCCACCCCAGCCCTCAGAGCACAGTCTCACAGCATGGACCTGGAACTTGCAGATAACTGTTGCTCTCCTGCCTCTCACAGAAAGAAGAAAACTTCTAGGGTGCTGAACATGGGTTCCCATCCAAGATAAGCATGGTAAAGGGCTTGCTCCTCTGGTACCCACTAGGCACAGAATATACCCATGGAGGCTAACACTGTTGGTACTCAGCCATTCAGGGCACAGAACTGCCAGATACTGGACATCAACTCATCTGGATTTTCCCATCAGCCCCATGAGAAGTGTCCTGGGAATACTTCCATTGCAGATGTGGAAACTTGGACTTAGGCGACATCAGATCGATCAAGACACCAAGCATGGGGCTGGAGAGATGGCTCAGTGGTTAAGAGCACCGACTGCTCTTCCAAAGGACCCAGGTTCAATTCCCAGCACCCACATCGCAGCTCACAACTGCCTGTAACTCCTGTTCTAGGGGATCTGACATCCTCACACAGACATACATGCAGGCAGAACACCAATGTACATAAAATACAAATAAACACATTATTTAAAAAAAAAAAAAAAGACACCAAGCATGCCCTAGATGGAGGCAGTCACATCCATGCTACCTGACTCCACAAAGAGCTGGGGTGGGCTCTGGGGCACCAGATTCAAGGTTCCTTCTGCCTACATATCTCACTAGACCTTCTCCCACCTATCCATGCCTCAGTTTCCACCCTCAAAACCAAAATTGGGACTGGAGATGTAGCTCAGTTGGTAGAGTGTTTACCTAGCATGCAGGAAGTCCTAGGCTGGATCCCCAGCCCTACAGAAGCTCAGGTACGGTGGTGCACACCTGAAATCCTAGGATGGAGGAGGTGTTGGCAGGAGGATCAAAAGTTCAAGGTCACCCTCAGCTTCTTAGAGCATTTGAGACCAGCCTAGGCTACAATGAGACCCTGTCTAAAAATAAAAGTTAAAATAGAATAAAGAATCGAAAATCCTGTCAGCTGTTTGGTCGTGGGGGACAAAGAAGAGATATATGTAGTGCTCTTGTGAGGAAGGACTGGTCCTTAACAAAGGAATAGTGGTCCTGCATCTGTGTGGTTTAGAAGCACGGGCACCTGATGACGGCTGGCTGTCTGGTCCCCTCTGGACTGGGCACCAGGTTGCATGTGTCATCTGTTCATCCGGCCACTCAGGCCTGTCGAGGTCCTTATCCCTGCCCTTGTCTGTTACATACACATTTTAAAAACATTCAGGCCTTGTGCCGGGAAGTAAAGAGACCCAAATCCTTGACTTCTGGGGCCTCACTCTGGACAGCAGGAGACAAACCTTGGCAGAGATGGCATAGGGAACCCCACAGCAACAGGGGAGGGGGCTGCTACAAGTTGGAATCAAACAGCTCGGCCTCATGAGACTGAGGAAGGAATCCTCACAGAAAAGGCTGCCCTGAAACCCCCCAGGGTCTTGAGGACCAGGCTAGCTCCTCAGATGAGGCTGAGGAAGGGGGCAGAGTCCAAGGCCTTGGGGCATACACTACATCACAGACATCACAAACAGGTGTCGTTTATCCAGGCAGTTTGAAAGGAAGGCTGGTGAACAGGCAGCTTTTTTGTTTGTTTGTTTGTTTGTTTGTTTGTTTTTAAGACACAGCCTCAAGTTGCCCAGGCTAGCCTCAGGCTTGCTGTGTAAGCAAGGATGATCCTGAAACTCTGATCCCCCTGCCTCCACCTCTCAAATGCTAAGATTATATACCTGGGTCACCATGCCCAATTTTATGAAGTGTTGGAGCTCAAACCCAGGGACAAGCAACTTTCTTAAACTGCATGGTGGCAGCTAAGGCCATTCTTTGTCCAATAGATACTATGAGTACAGATGGGTGCTGGGTCTGGTTCGGGAGCAGAGGGACAAAAGCCACAGAACCTTCAAGTCACTGGGGTTGGGGAGGAGGACCAGAGGCCACAATGTCCTACACTAGTTACCTCTCTGAAAGCCAAGGAAGGCTGGAGAGGGAAGGGGTTGGTGTCTTAAGTGGCAGGAAGGTGTCTCTTAGCAGATCAAGATAACAACTCCCCCCACGCACACAAGAGGGTCCCCCAGGCAAACAACTTTGCAGTCTTGCCCCTCCGGGCTTGGCAGGCAGCTGGAGATAATCTCTTACCAGGTGCTAAAGCGCTTGCTCTAGGAGTGACTAGTACCCTGCCTGCCTGAGACATCTCTACACAACACCTGTGGCCTAAGCAGAAGCCACCTGCAGGCTGTTCAGGACCCAGGAGCCTTGAAGACTTGGGAAATGTTATGTCGAAGTTAGAGATCTAACCGCCCAAAATGCACAGAACGTGCAGATTCAGGCAAGCTCATTCTGTAGGGGAGGAGAGTTTATGACTCTAACCTACTTATTGGGACACCCCACCACCTCCAAGCTCACTGCACACTCATTGCCAACAGGAATCCTCAGCATCTCTGAAGGAATCATGACACAGCCGACTCGTTTGTGTGCTCTGGTCTTGTCTTTGGACACAATTCCAGTTCTTCTTTGTGTTGTCTTGTTTATTGGTTTGCTTGTTTGTTTGTTTCTGAGACAGGGTTTCTCTGTGTAGCCTGAATTGTCCTGGAATTTGCTCTGTAGACCAGGCTGACCTCAAACTCAGAGATCCGCCTGCATCTGCCTTCCAAGGGCTGGAGTTAAAGGTGTGTGCTACCACCTGTGGTTTTGTACACAGTTTTGCAGATTTTATTATTTTGTGTGTGTGACTTTACCATCAAGCACCATTCTTTCCCTTCATCCACTTAACTATAGCCAAAATTCATCATGTTGTGGACCTACAGGTTCTGATGGTAGGGATACTATAGTGAGGCCCTCTCTTCCTGTCTTCCTAGACACTCGATTTCTTCTTCAGTGAACTTGTTCACAATAACTACCCCCATTTCCAATGGGCCATCTTTCTGTCTGCCTTGTTTCAAAGCACTTTCATGGAATTTGCTTTTTATTAGCTGTGGGTCTTAAATGTACATGGAGTTGTAGAATGTGCTAGAGCCTGAAAGAAGCCCCAGGTTAGTACTTTCAAACAGATGGACAGTAGCCAATGGCGTCAGGTAGCATTTATTTAAAGTCCCACCCATTTCGTCTCTGTTTTTCTGAATTCTCTTATTTGTGATCCGGATTGAGCTCTGTGGTGGAAGGAACCTTCACTTGAGCGTGTGTGCCAGATGTGACCTTGCTCTGCGCATGGGTACCGGAAGGAACCATTGACGTCTCTGCTGGCTTCATCTCCCTGGGTTCACCTTCGCAACAGTTCTCGAATCTATTTGGCCGGCGCCATCCTTCCCTCCGCTGTTTCTCTAACTCCGAGTGGAATTACAGTGGATGAGTCTGTATAGTCTGAGAGGTCTAAGATCTTTGTACCAATGGGAGGGAAATTTGACCACTGTTGTTTCAGAAAGGACAGTTTAAAAAACAAAAAAGCCCCAAACAGCCAAACAGCTCCTTGACCTAGAGCCCTCGGGTTAAAAAAATGATACAGTTCCAAAGAGATGACCTGGAGGATGGCCACAAGGGCACAGAGCCCCTTAGTGACTCAGCCTAGGGCTGCTTCTGGTGGGGGCGTGGCAACTCCAGGCTGTCTGCCCCAGGTGAGGCTAAGGGGCACCTGGGGAAGAGTGCAGTTTTGTTTTTTTTTCCAGTTTCAGAATAGTTTGCAGCAGGATCTTTCCTAACAGGAAACTTTTCTACAGGTTGAAACAATACAAAGGAGGTGATTCGCAAGCTGATTGCTGCTAGGTGTTTTGATGGATTGGTCAACAACGGTGGCTTCTACCCAACATGTCTACATGACAGGGCATGCCCTAAGTGTGGTGTGTGAGGAGGTCATGGGTCTCACATCCTGGTGGGGAGATGTGAGATGGACCCCTGGAGAAGAGAAGACAGCAAAGGAGAGCCGGGGGAGGCTGCTGAGAGCTGAGGAGGCTTAAGTAGGCTTCAGAAGTCCTCACCTGGTTGCCATTCGGCCATCACAACTGTCCTTTGTCTCTTTCCACTAGAATGAAAACCAGGGAAAGGCAGGGCCCCAGCTGTCCTCAGCTGTCCAGGTGACACTCCTGGAAAAATGTCAGAGGGAAAGGACTCCTTCAGAGATGGCAGAGTCCTGGGCTCTGTGGCAGCAGTTGGGACAGCCGTTCATTCTCACACTTTCATGGCCGCTGTTGCTTTCCCCAAACCTCTATAGACAGGGGTTTTGAATTCAGAAGACCTGGAGCTGGACCTGGGTTGGGAATGTCCCGGGTGGCTTGGAGTCATATGGCTCTTGCTTCTAACACAGCTCTAGAAGGGAGTTGCTTAAATGCCTTATGACATTTGCTTAGTTTTCAAGCTTTTTGGTTCTTCTTGTGGCCTGATTTAACAATGGAAAATTGACAGAGGCATGCTCTCCCCAGCACTGGGAAGAAGGAAAACAGGAAGGAGGGAGAGAAGAAAAGAAAAGGAGAGGAGAGGTCACCAGGTGCACAGTGTCTGTGGTACTAGCACTCAAAACATAAAGGCGCAGGACCTCAAGTGAAGGCCATTCTCCTCTACATCGTGAGTTCAAGGCCAACTTAGGCTGCATGAGATTCTGTCTTAAAGACACACACACAGAGAGAGAGAGGTAAATAGATAGATAGATAGATAGATAGATAGATAGATAGATAGATAGATAGATGGATGGATGGATGGATGGATGATAGGTAGTAGACAGATACATGATACATACATATGTCGATACAAGATACATAGATGATGGATAGATGGATGGATGGATAGATGAGATAAATAAATAACTATGACTATCTGAGCCTCTGTTGGGGGTGATAATCACATCAGGGCTAGGTGCTTAGAATAACAAACACATGAATTTATCTGTTAAGAGTTCCACTGACATTTGTGTGTCTCTGCTGCAAGGCTGAGATGTGAGATGTAGCACAAGGCAGATATGGTAGGTCCAGGAATGGAGCCCTATGAGCAGTGTTTCTGCTTGTAATTCCCTCGACTTTAGACATAATCGGAAGTTTCAGATGACCGTAGGAAGAAGAGTGGGACCAGGATGTGCACTGGTTTTCTCTCTTTTTAAGATGTATTTTAACGTGTGTGCGTGTCCACACGTGCATGCTCGGATGCTCATGAAAACCGGAAGAGGGTACAGATGCCTTGAGTTACAGACTTTGTGAGCAGTCCAACGTAGGTGCTGGGATCCAAATTCACTCAAGCCGTCTCTCCAATTCCAGCTTCCTTTCCTTTTCTTTTCTTTTCTTCCTTCCTCTTTCCTTCCTTCCTTTCTTTTTCTTTCTTTCTCTTCTTTTCCTCCCTCCCTCCTTCCCTTCTTTCCTTCCTTTTTTTAAAATTTTGTTTTGAGACAGGGTCTTTAGCCTAGGTCTCTGGCCTCAAGTGCACTATGTAGCCAAGGATGACCTTGACGTTCTGATCCTCTCGCCCCGCTTCCTCGGCGCTGGGCTTACAGGTGTGCGCCACCATCCCTGTTTTTATTCGGTGCTGGTGCTGGCGATGGGACCCAGGCCTTCTTGCAAGCCTGCACTCCACCAGGCAGGCTACAGCTCCAGCTCTGTGCACCTGTTTTCAAGAAAGGGGGTGAAGCAGAGTGGAAGCGAGCCAGGAGCACACCAGCAGCCACCCTCCTCTCACAGCATTAGTGTAAGAAGCCAGTGGTCAGTTGTGAGTGTGTCTAGATGCAAGTCCCACCACTTCTCGGCTGCGCCAGACGGATCATCTTTGTTCTCTCCTTCGTTTTCTCTGTTTCGTTTTTTTGGGGTTTTTGTTTTGTTTTGTTTTTGGCAAAAGGAGTTGATGGTAATTCCTCTTTCCTGTGACCACACCCAATGCACAAACACCCAATTTTACTGCAAAAACCTTGGGCTATTGACATTTTCTAAAAACAAAAATATTTACTTGCGAGGGAGCGATCACATCTAAGGGCCTGCAGTTTATGGGTGGCTACCCGGAAAGCAGAGGGTAGGTCAGTGGGTGGGGACGGGCCTTGCATTTTTCTCTTTAAAACTTTCGGTTACCCTTGGGACTTAATGCCCTGTGTTATTCTTTTTAATAACCTAGTAACACACACATGCATTTGAGTTAGAAAATACTGTTCAAATCTGTATAAATGTCAAGTGGAGGAACACAGAATCCTGCCTTTCTCCAGCTTTCTTCCTGCAGGAAGTCGGATTGTGAGGCATTGCAGGAGGGGACAGGCCTCTTTTTCCTCTGGCCTTCCAGTAACAAGAGGAACAACTGTTGTTCTGAGGACTGATCGGGTATGGTGACCACTGTATTCCCCAAACTCAGGAGGCTGAGGCAGGAAGGTCATGAGTTTAAGGTCAGCCTGGACTGCACACTGAGACCCTTTCCCTAAATAAATGAATGAGGGGGAGTTTTGGTAAATGGTCTCAGAGTTTTTGGTTTGTTTTGTAGTGCTGGGAAGGGAACTCAGAGCCACAGGCCTGCTAGGCATCGCTGCCCTCCTGTGTTACACTCCCAGCTCCCTGGGTCCCTTAGCCTATGTGTTTACACCCACCTCCACTTGGAGCTACTGCATATGGAAGATTTTGTTTGCCATTTAATGTAAACCCACCACCTACCGAGTGTTCTTGGACATTCCGCTAGTGTGTGTGTGTGTGTGTGTGTGTGTGGTGTGTAAGGTTTTTTTTTTTTTGTAGTTGTTTGTTTCTTTGTTTTGAGACAAAATATCACTATGCATCCCTAGTTGGCCTGAAACTGGATATATAAACCAGTTTGTCCTCGAACTCACAGAGATCCCCCTGCCTCTGCATCCCAAGTGCTAAGATTAAAGACGTGCACCACACACTTGGTTTCTTCTGTATTATTTATCTACTTCTCCCCAAATCTCATTTTCTCTCTCATTATCTATTCTTCCCAGCTTTATTAAGGTATAATTGACAAATGAATATTGCCCAGTGTTTCCAGTAAATTACAGGGGAAGAATTGCTCAAGCTATTTAACAAACCCACTCCCTTACATTCTGATCCTTTATTTGTGGTGAGGACATTGGAGCCTGCTCTCTAGGCGTTTCCGAAGTGTTCTACACATCAGGATTAACTGTGGCCATCAGGCTATGCAGAGAACCCCAGAGTCACTCAGTGACGTTTGGCTAACATCCCCCACCCACCCTCAGCATCCCCCTCACTCTCTAAGACAGGGTCTCACTGTGTAGCCCCAGCTGGCCTGTAATCTTTTATGTGCATCAGGCTGGACTTGAACTTGTGGTCTGAGGAGGCGTTGCAGGAGCGGGCAGGCTCTTCTTCCTCTGGCCTTCCAGTAACAGGAGAACTAAGTGCCTCCTCCTCACTAGAAGTAACTATGGTTCAGAGGCCTGAGCTGGTGTGGTGACTGCTGTATTCCCCGAACTCAGGAGGCTGAGCAGGAAGATCATGAGTTTAAGAGGGCTAGGACTGCAGGTGTGCGCCCAGAGGCCAAGTCCGAATGTGCGAGGTAAGCACACTGAACAAGGCTGACATCTCTAGGCCAGGATCTTGCCTTTAATGTTTGTAGTTCATCTTTTGGGTTTTGTTCTGTTTGGTTGTTTTTGTTTTTGTTTTTGTTTTTGTTTTGTGTGTGTGTGTGTGTGTGTGTGTGTGTGTGTGTGTGTGTGTGTTTTGTTTTGTTTTTTTCAAGAAAAGGTTTCTCTTTGTAGCCCTAGCTGTCCTGAAACTCATTCTGTAGACCAGGTTGGCCTTGAACTCACAGAGCTCCACTGCCTCTGCCTCCTGAGTACTGGGATTGAAGGCATGTCTCACCACTGCCACTGTATTTTTTTAGAGAAACTTTTTATTTTATTTATTCACTGATTTTATTATTTTAAATATTATTTCTTTATTTGTATGTGAATGTGAGTGTCTGTATGTGAGTATATATGCATGTGTGTGTATGTGTGTGTGTGAGTGCATATGCATGGATGTGTGTGCTCTCAGAGGTCAGAAAAAGATGTGTGACCCTTTGCAGCTAAAGTTACAGGTGTGTGTGTGTGAGCTGCCCAGCATGGGTGCTGGGATTCAAGCCTCAGTTCTCACGAGAGGTCAGCAACGGCTCTCAACCACTGAGCCATCTCTCCAGCCCCCTCTATTTTTTTTTAAGTAAGTTGGATTTTTTAAATTATTTTATATGTCTGAGTGTTTTGCCTATGTGTATGTACATGCACCACTTGTATGCTTGTGACCATGGAGGTCAGAAGAGTGCACTGGATCTCATGGAAGTGGAGTTACAGATGCTCATAAACCACCATGGGGACTGAACCTGGGTCCTCTGCAAGAGTAGCAAGTGCTCCCGAGCCCTGAGCCATCTCTCCAGCAGCCCCATTTATTGGTGTGTGTGCGTGCGTGCGTGGGTGGGTGCGTGCGTGGGTGCGTGCGTGCGTGCGTGCGTGTGTGTGTGTGTGTGTGTGTGTGTGTGTGTTAATGTATTCTACACATGTGCCAGTACCTTAGGATTTCAGAAAAGGGCCAAGATCCCCTGTAGTTGGAATTAGAGGTAGCCATGAGCCTCCTAATATGGGTGCTGGGAACCCAAGTCAGGTCCCGTGTAAGAGGAGCAGGTGCTCTTAACCCCCCAGCCATTTCTCCAGCACTTTTTTGTTTGTTTGTTTTTGTTGTTTGAGACAGGGTCTCACGTAGCTCAGGATGGCCTCAATTGACTTCTTGTCTCCACTTCCCATACCTAGCCAACATATTAGGATCTAAACCCATCAGAGTTTAGAACTGCTTTTAATGGTGTGTGTGCCAGTGACTCAAACTAGAGACTTGCTTGTGACAGGCAAGTAGATACTCCCACCAGGCTCTGTCCTCAAATCAATCAGAAACACAGGCCTTAACTTTTGTTTATATCAGTGGTAGAACACCAAGACTTGCAACGTTTGTTATTCTAGTTACCCAGAGAATATTCTAGAAGGATGTAGAACATCGTTCTTATCAAGAGGCAGCAAACCCTAATGATACTCCTTGCTCCCCTCCCTAAACGTGGTGTTTGAGGAAATCACAAGCCTGGATTGCCCAGTCCAAAAGCAGGTAGCAAAATATGGGCACACAATCTGAGGTCCAAAGACCCCAGTGTGTGGGTGGGTATATATTCTCACCTCCTGGGTCTACTGGCGGGAAGTTGGCTTCTTATCCACGTTAGAGAAGAGCAGCTGCGTGATGAGCGACTATTACTCACAGGCTCCTGGTTACTCAGAGGCACAGGATCTTTGCGTCTATGATGATTACTGTGTGCAACAGCCTGTCCTCTTTGGAAACCTGTGCCCTACAATACACTTCCCAGCAGCCCCAGGGGACTCAGCACTAGCCACAGGGAGACTGTGTCTGCTTGTGGGTAAAATCCCTCCAGCACACACTTAGGTACTAGTGCACAGGTACTAGTACAAGTCTCCTTGTTGACCCACAAATACCCACAAATGTTTCCTGTGCACTCGCATGACCACAGGCTTTGGGCACACGAAGTATCTGCTGTGAACTTTCTGGACTGTTGAGGAAAGCCATAGAAATCAAATGTGTGTTGTTGTAAGGCTGGAGATGTAGCTCAGTGACAGAACTCTTGCCTGGTATCTGTACAGGCCCAGAGTCCCATTCACAGCAACACACAGACACAGACACACACACACACACACACACACACACACACACACACACACACACACACACACGCACCACAAGGTACACCATTTCCAGGAATGAAAAGGGACTTGAGGCTGGGTCTTGGGGACTAGAACCTTCTCATTGCCTGACTCCGAGGCTTGGCAGAGCTGGAGTTGAATTCTTACTTGGACCCTAATCTCACTGCAAACTCTAACGGTTGGAAGGTGGAACAGGAGCCCAGGATGTGAGACTCTGTGTAACATTATTTGCCATAAATGTGTTCTGAGGGCCTAGAGACATAATTCAATGAAGACTGCTCGCCTGGCGTGTGGGGAACCCTGGGTTCAATCTTCAGGACAAAAAACAAAGTGGAAGAAAAAGGAGGAAGAGGTGCAAAGATGCCAGGGAGTTAAAGCATTTGCCTTGCAATGAGGACGTAAGTTCGATTCCTGGATCCCACTGTGGAATTAGATAATCTTGGCACGCTCTCTCTCACTCTCTCATTTCTTTCTTGCACATGAATAATAATAATAATAATAATAGGACTAAAATTTAAAAACAAAAATAAAGGAAGAAAAATATGTTTAAAAACAAAACACTGTTTTGCTTGTTTCCTTTCTCTTTTTTGTTAAGGTTCATTTTTAGCCGGACATGGTGACACAGACCTTTAATTCCAGCACTGGGCCAGGGGAGGGGTGGGCAGAAGCAAGTGGATCTCTGTTAGTTCAAGGTCAGCCTGGTATAGAAATCAAATTCCAGAACAGCCAAGGCTACACAGTGAGACTCTGTCTCAATTAACCAGAAAACAAACAAAAATGTTATTCATGCAGGCATGTGTGTGTGTGTGTGTGTGTGTGTGTGTGTGTGTGTGTGTGTTCAAGTTCCAGAAGAGGCCAGAAGCATCAGATTCCCTAGAGTTGAAGTTACAGATGGCTGTGAGCTACCATGTAGATGCTGGAAACCAAACCCGGGTCTTCTGAGAGGGCCACCAGTGCTCTTAACCACTGATCTACCTCTTCAGCCCCGCGCTGTTTTTAGAAAAAAATATCATCTGTATCCTAGGCTGTCCTAAAACTTGCCGCAATCCTCCTGTCTAAGCCTCATGAGTACTGCGATTACTGGGGTGAACTACCACCAGCAATAATGCCTTTCTCTCTCTCTCTCTCTCTCTCTCTCTCTCTCTCTCTCTCTCTCTCTCCCTCCCTCCCTCTCTTCTTTCCTTCCTTCCTTTCCTTCTTTTTGATAGGCAGTCTTACTGTGTAACCCTGGCTGGCCTGGAACTCTCTATGTGGACCAGGCTGGCCTGGAAGAAACAGAACTCTACCTGCCTCTGCTTTCAAACAGTGGATCAAAGGTGTGCGCCGCCACTCCTGGCGTGCCTTTTTATTTATTTATTTATTTATTTATTTATTTATTTATTTATTTTATTCCACTTTACCAATCGTGACATTAGGAGATGCACTGTGGAAGGAAAAAAGTAACTCCTTCCAAACAGGAGGATAAAACAAAGTGAAAACAGACAGGAGACAACAAGAGCATCAATTGTAGCCACAAAGCCCCACCAACGCC
The DNA here is from genome assembly GCA_902168425.1 of Peromyscus attwateri. Lineage (NCBI taxonomy): Eukaryota > Metazoa > Chordata > Mammalia > Rodentia > Cricetidae > Peromyscus > Peromyscus attwateri. Next base: position 14,795 of record CABHPP010108603.1, read on the forward strand.
TAGCTATCCTGCTGGCAAGAGGGCTCGTGGATAAAGGCCAAGCCTGATAACCTGAGTTCAAACCCTGGGCCCCAAATGGTGCAAGCAGACTTGGCTCCCCAAGAGTTGTCCTCTGACCTCCACATTCACAATGCTAGAAAACCATAAACAAATGTGATAAGATTTTTAATTGAGTAAATAAATGCTCAACCACAGACAAGACTCACATGAAGACATGAAGGAAAAGATTATCACAATTAACGGTGGCACACACCTTTAATCCCAGCACTCAGGAGGCAGAGTCTGGTGGATCTCTGTGAGTTTGAGGCCAGCCTGGTCTACAGAGTGAGTTCCAGGACAGGCACCAAAGCTACACAGAGAAAGCCTGTCTTGAAAAAAGAAAAACAAACAATTTCAAATATGATTTTTCAGATATAAAATGGAAGAAAATGGACTAGGGAAGTAACCAGTTCTAGGGGTAGGTGTGAAGATCCCAAAAAAAAGGGAAGAAAAGAAAAGAAATGAGGTGTGTGTGTGGGGGGGGGGTCAACTAGAACACCCACTAGTGGTTCCCTTTCAAGTCCAGAACGTAACACTTAAACACAGGTCCAGCTCCTGCATTCAGAACCTGGAGTTTTTCCCCTTTGTGCAAACTTTAGTTTCTTATTTGCCTTGTAAGAACACACAATTAGCCATAAGTATAGAATTCTACAAGGCCAGCAAATACAGCCCATGGGGTGTTCTGTTCCTCTCAGCCCTTGCTGGGTCTGATTCTGTTGGACATTCACTTCTGGACCCCCTTTGGCAGATTCAGTGACTGAGGCCATTGGAGAATCCACTGTGTGTGTAGCCTGTGGCTGAAGAGAATCCACTGTGCATCTAGCCCATGGCTGAAGAGAATCCACTGTGTAGTTAGCCGATGGCAGAAGAACATTCGCTATGTATTTAGGTTACTAGACGCCTGACAGAGCCCAGCTTCCCTCCCAGGAGCCATTGTCAGTGTTAGCTCCCAAGAAGGTGTAACAAGGAGCCTTAATCAGCCACCCTGGCTGAGCCTAGAGGAGGAGCCTTCTCGTCTCTGATTCGGTAGGATGTTTACCCCAATGGCTGTTTCTAGGGGAACGATCCAACTTTGGATCCTAAAGAGCAGCCCCCACCGAGAGCACCACCTCTCCTAGAAGAACCCTAGAAATGTTCATTGCTGCGATCCACCCAGAACTCCTGAATCAGAGCCTGGGAGGGGCCCCATGATCTGCCCTGAGATTGGGACAGCCTCGTGACCACTGCTCAGGCTCACCTGTCTCAGGAATCTGAGCTGCGGCAAGATTTCGTCTCCCGTAGCCCCGGGGCCAGCAGCGTATAAGGAAATCACGATCTTTTATTAAGCTTTATGCTGAGGTGAACCCGTAGTGTGCAGCAAAAATTGCTTAATAATTGCTTCAGCAAATGCTTCCTCAAGGCTTACCTTGTATGGTAGGGTTTCATTTCTTTAGGTCCCCCCTCCCCCAACATGGAATTGTGTTGCTTAGGCTGGTCTGGAACTTTTTACATAGTCCACAACTTTGAACTTCTGATTCTCTTGCCTCTAAGTGCTGGGAAAATAGTGGGCACCATCAAACCCAGTTTATGAGGTGCTGGGGATGGAACCCAGGGCCGTGTGTGTGTGTGTGTGTGTGTGTGTGTGTGCGCGCGCGCGCGTGTTAGGCTGGCATTCTACCAACTGAATTCTGTCCTGTGCTAGGATCCCAAATTTTTGTTGGGATCCCCCAACTCCTGAGCCTCTTGGAGACAGAATCTGGCAAGGGGTTGTAGGAAAAACAGCACAATCCATTCCTGGATGTAAAGGGGATTCCTGAATGTAAGGATCTATTCGGCCGGCCACACTTTGATCCTTGCTGGCCACTGTTAGCCTCCCACATCTGAGGGATCAGGGCACTGAGGAAGCACCAAGGATCTGGAGAATGAAAGAAGGGAGCTCTCCACATCCAGCTGGCTGCTAAGGGGCAAAGGTCACCTCTGGTCCACATCCCCAGCACATGGTAGGTTCCAGAACTTAAGGCTGACCGATCTGAAAGTCACTCCTGTTAACTGAGAAGCTGTGTTCCATGCTGATATCGGCCTGCTTGGATAAAGTCTGGGATTCCGCCAAGTCAGGTCTTCAGCAGGGTGCAAGAAACACAGAACACCTTGTAAAGTCTGAATTCCCCAGAAATAACATATACCTTCTTCTGGGGGAGGGGACTGTTGGGGAAAGGGTGTTTGTTTGTTTGTTTGTTTTGTTTTGTTGTGGGGGAGACTTCAGTGCTGAAATCAGGGTGGGGTGGACCTGGGTCTGAACATATTTCTGCAGCTCTTTCCAGAGTACCCGCGGAGCACCGGAGGGGATGACAGGCTTGCTGACAGGTCGTGGAGTCCACAGTACAGATGTTAATGAGATCCTAGCTGGTTTAAAGTCCCAGGAAACTGTTCTGGGCTGAAGGGCTCCCACAGCTGCTTTTGATTTTCAGCTTTCCTGTCTTCCCATATTTTATGTGGATCATGATGGTGTCTTAGTTATATAACTAAAAACCTTTAATCCCAGCCTTTGGGAGGCAGAGACAGGTGGATCTCTGTGAGTTCGAGGCCAGCCTAGTCTATATATTGAGTTCCTGGATAGCCAGGGCTACATAATAAGACCATGTCTCAAAAACAAACAAACAAACAAAGAAAAACAAAAACCACCACCAACAAGCCAACTGTTAATTGTAGACTAGCACTGGAGAGGTGGCTAGAAGTTCAGAAGTTCAAGGCTGTCCTCAGCTACATCATGAGTTTGAGGTCAGTTTGGGTTACTTCAGAACAATTGTCAAAGATAAGATGCATTTGGGCCTGCCGGGAGAGGTGGTGCACACCTTTAGCCCCAGCACTCGGGAGGCAGAGGCAGGTGGATCTATGTGAGTTCAAAGCCAGCCTGGTCCACAAAAGGAGTTCCAGGACAACCAGGGCTACACAGAAAACCCTGTCTGGAAAAAAAAAAATGCATTGGGTTTAACATTTCTGAGGCCTGACATCCCAGCTACCCAGGGTCACAAGTTCAAAGCCTGCCTGGGCAGAAGAGCCAGTTCAAGGCCCCCCGGGAAGGTAGTGAAACAACAGATAAGCGAAGTGTGTTCTGCCTGTCCTCTCAGCTCACCAGACTGTGATGACTGAGGCAGGAGGACTGCAAATTCAAGGTGAGCAGGTGCTGTGGGGTATCCACTAGCGCAGACCACATGGACACAGGTTCAAGCCAACAGGAAGTCTTGATTAGCCAGCCGGTGACTATACTGGGTGTTTGGGACCCAAGTGCAATCCCGAGCCTTTCAGGGTGGGCTTTTAAACACAAAATGCACATCCTGGCTTGACACACCTCAGTTAGCAAGAACAGTTAGCCAGAAGCAGAACTACAGAAGCCAAACGCAAGGTTAGTGCATTCAGGGACTGCATCCCAGAACTATTTTGGCAGGTGGTGCTGCCTGCGTGCTGGGTTCTAAGGCCTGAGTGGTAGTTCCATCATGGTGTTGGTAGTGCCTAGGTCTGGAGGTTTGTTACACCTGGACAACTTAGTGAGTCCCTACCTCAAAACAGAAAGTAAAAAGAGGGTTGGAATGTATCCCAGTGACAGAGAGCAATTGCCTAGAATATTCTAAATTCAGTCCTCAGTACTGGAATAATAACAATGATAACTAAGATTTAGCCCATTAACAAAGGCATGAGAGGCCATCCCTCTGTTCTCAGGCTTCAATCTGGCCTCCATACTCTTGGGAATCTCCCTCTTAAACCAGCTCTGCTGAGTGCAGACGTCACCCATTTCCTACTATGGGCCTGGACTGAGCCTCGACTCCAGTGCACAGTTTTGCATGAGGAGGTCCTAGTCTGAGTGAGGAAGCTGGTCCCACACTCCGTGGCCTCTTAGGAAGGGAGTGGGCAATACTAGGGTTGGCTCTGGGTCAGCTTACCCCATATCTCAAAAAATATTTTGAAGGAAAAACTTAAATAAAAACAAAGACCAAGCCAGGAGGTGGTGGTGTTTCCTTTTATCCCAGCACTCAGGAGGCAGAGGCAGGCGGATCTCTGAGTTCGAGGCCAGCCTGGGCTACAGAGTGAGTTCCAGGACAGCCAGGGCTACACCAAGAAGCCATGTCTCAAACAAAACAAAACAAAACAACCCCCAAACAAAAACAAACAACAACAACAACAACAAAAAAGAAGACCAACTCTTTTTTACTTTTTTTTTTTTTTTTGAGTCAAGGCTCATAAAGCCCAGGCTGGCCTCAAACTCACTACGTGGCAGAGATTGCCTTGACTTCTTGATCCTTCTGTTTCTGGGGTCCCAGCATGTGCCACCATGCCCCAATGGCTCCAAGCCTTTGCATTATGCCCCCCCCCCTTTTCTAAGGAGAAAATGATGGTTATTAAGGGGATGGTGGAGACTGTCTCTTAATATGTCACCTCCAGAGTCTGTCTCTGGCTGCAGCTGCTGTCCATTTGTCCAGTGTAGACAGGAAGGCACCCAGAGTCACTGGATGCAGGGACAGTGATGTGTCACCACTGTCAGCTGCTCGGAGAAAGCCGTGTGTCTTGAAAGGCGAAGCGTCAACAGAATTTCCAGGAGGATGTGCCGTCCATCTGGTAAGATGGCTAGGACTTAAAAAGGTCAAAAGAGCACACAGAGGTCACGCAGCTTTGACACATGATTTCCGTCACGCAGCAGGGGAACGTGTTTTATCAGTCTCCGGAGAATGAAGAAAAAGTATCTATTAATTAAGGTGTGTTCCCGCCACAACATGCATTTGGAGGTCAGAGGACAGCTTGTGGGAGTCAGTTCTCTCCTTCCACCAAGTGGGTCCTGGGGATCAAATTCAAGTGGTCAGTTTCTGGAGACCTTTTCAGCGATGAAAGCAATACATACCCCAGTGTGGTAGTGCATACCCTTAATTCCAGCACTCAGAAGGCTGAGGCAGGAGGATCTTCGTGAGCTTGAGACCAGCCTGGTCTACATATCCAGGTCCAAGCCATCAGGATACATAGTGAGATCTTGTCCCCTCCTCACCCCCAAAAGACCCCCAATAACAACAACAACAAAAGCAAAAGTCATAGGCAATCAATCTTTACATAGCTTTAAAAAATAAGCAGCTACTGAGGCTGAAGAAGATGTAGTAGAGGGGCTTGCCTAGCAGTTATGAGGCCCTGAGTTCTGTCCCCACAACACACATGTACACACACACACACACCACAGACACACACAAATAGAGACACACACTCACTAACTAACAAACCAACTAACAGTAACCAAGCACATCTCTGATTCCATTGCCAAGTCTGACTTCCCTTCTTTTTTTTTTAAGATTTATTTATTTATTATGTACACAGAAGAGGGTGCCAGTTCTCATTACAGATGGTTGTGAGCCACCATGTGGGTGCTGGGAATTGAACTCAGGACCTCTGGAAGAACAGTCGGTGCTCTTAACCTCTGAGCCATCTCTCCAGCCCCCTGACTTCCCTTCTTGAGTGTAGAAACTGAATTCAAAATCTGAACTAAAGGCTGGGAATGAGGCTCAGATGCTAGAGTGTTGCCAGGCATGCGCGAAGGCCACACCACATCCCAGCACCACATAAAACCAGGACTGGTGGCTCACACCTTGTAATGCCAGCACTTGGGAGGCAGAGGTACAGGATCATGAGGGCAAGCTCAGCCTTGGCTACATATCAAGTTTGAGGCCAGCCTGGGCTGCGTGAGACCCCATCTTGAAATGAGAACAAAGTAAGACTGTAGCTCTTGTTAATCTTCCTGGATTAACTTGTGTTTGGTGTAGAAACTGTGTGGTTTTATTGATTTGGTTACAAATAATTTTCGAGGAAGCTTTGTTTTGTTTTTGAAGTTCCAGCTCAGCGATACTCCGAGTCCCACAGTACAGTGTTGTGTGGTGTTCTCTTCACTGCCCCTCTGGTCGCTCTCACTCCTAAAGCCACCGTCCCCACCATCCCCATCAACGCTGCCACACTGTCGCTCTCAGCATTGGCCTCTCTCTCTTCCCTCCCAATCCTCTCCCTCCCTATTTCTATGTTTTTCTTTTCTTTTTTTTGAGACAGGGTCTTGTTGTTTGAATTTTAAAAGGTCTTAATAAAAAACCCAGAACCAGATATTGGGGTAAATGCTGAAAGATCAGAGAGACAAAGGAACAAGCCACTGCCATGTCTCACCTCACCAGCTCCACGAATCCTCTTACTGAAATTCTCTGAGTCCTCACCCGAAAGGCTCCGGCAGAAAAAGCCTTCAGTTCCTGTCTCCTCACACCTTATATACCTTTCTCCACTCAGCCAACACTTCCTTCCTAGTGCTGGGGTTAAAGGTGTGTGCCACCACTGCCTGGTTCTGTTTCTCTCCTAGACTGAGGGTGGCTTTGAACTCACAGAGATCCAGATGGATCTCTGCCTCCCAAGTGCTGGGATTAAAGATGGTGCCACCACTGTCTGGCTTCTATGTTTAATCTAGTGGCTTGTTCTGTCCTCTTATCTTCAGACAAATTTTATTAGGGTACACAATATATCACCAGAGGGTCTCACTATGAAGCTCTGGCTGTTCTAGAACTCATTGCGTAGACCAAGCTGGGCTCAAACTTGCAGAGATCTGCCTGCCTTGGCCTCCTGAGTGTCACCACAGGCCAGCATTCTCCTTGTTTTTCTTAAGACAGGAACTCCCATAGCTCAGGCCGACCTAGAACACCTGATCTTCCTAACACGACTCCCCAGGTTTGGGAATTACAGATGTGAGCCACTGGGCCTGACACTCCTCTTTCTATTAGTTTTCTGTTGTGTCTGATCCATTTGCCCTGCCTGGGGCAACCAAAGAATGAGACATCAGTTCTATTTTTGATTTTTTTTTTTCCTGAGACAGGGCTCAATAGCCCAAGGCTGGCTTTGAACAGACAATCCTCCTGCCTCAGCATCCCGAGTGCTGCGATTACAGGTGTGATCCACCATGCCCAACTGAACCATTACTTTTCTTAATGTCCAACTAATATCATCATCATTGTCTTCCCCTCCCTTCCCTCCTCCCCCCACTCCTTCCCTCCTCCTCCTCCTCATACTACTGATAGAATCTGGGACCCCAAGAACACTTCAGCAAGTGCCTACATTACACCGCATCCTCAACTCTAGTATCATTTTTTGGAGTACGCAGTCCTTCCCCGCCAGCAGGAATGAACTGGACTGGTACTTGCTGCCACTGAGAACTTCCCGTTGAGTTGCTGCTTCTCCTTTCGCTAGCCACGTGTTGCCACGCTTGTCTGGAACAGCCGTAATGTAAACAGAAGACTGGTTTACGGTCAGGTGGAGAAGAAGGAATCAGGGAGGCTGAGGGTCTGGCTTGGGCGCTGGCATTTCAAAGGCTATCTCCCCAGCCTGTGCCAGAAGCTTCTCGGAGCTTCTGGGTGCTCACAGGACCTCCCAGGGAGCAGCCTAGGTGATGGGGCATCCTCTCCTCCCTTCTCCACTGCGCCCTCCTTGCTCTATTGTACCAGGGCAGCTTGCTGGGCCACATCAGCCAGCAGCAGAGTCCTATCTTCTCCTGGACCTCCCCCTCCCCCACCGCACCTCACCACTGTCACCTTCCCACTTCCAGGTGGAGCCAGTTTCATCTCCAGCTGGACATTCACTAACCTCTTGGTGGCTCCCAGGGAAGGCTCTTCCTGAGGCGTGGCTAAGTGGTACTCTAGGACCAGGTGTGCGGGCCACACGTGCCACCTTCTCACACTGACCACTGAAGGTCAGACTCTGTTAACTCTCGTCCCCCTTGTCTGCATTCAGATACCTATTAAGGATGAACTGTGCGCCGGCGGTGGTGGCGCACGCCTTTAATCCCAGCACTCAGGAGGCAGAGGCAGGCGGGTCTCTGTGAGTTCGAGGCCAGCCTGGGCTACAGAGTGAGATCCAGGAAAGGCGCAAAGCTTCACAGAGAAACCCTGTCTTGAAAAAAAACACCCCCCCCCCAAAAAAAAAGGATGAACTGTGTACCAACTGTAGCTCTTAGGACTAGGGATACAGCAGTGAACAAGACAGACTGACAACCCAGTCCTCCTGAAGCCTGCTTTCTGCCTGAAACATCAACCTGCAGACTGAGAGCTGGGGAAGATGCTGAACAATCCCAAGATGGCCACAGAGCACAAACAGGTTACATTTCTTCACTAGACTCCTTGTTTACTGTCTCTGGGTCACCCCCAATGCCCCCTGCCATAGCTGCCAGAGCACAGGGACCTGGCCTGTGGGTTATTATTGTTTGCCCCCCTCCCCAAACCTTTTACATCTGTTCATGGAACTGCAGGGAAAGATTCACCTCTGGCCCTATTTAGATGTGTGTGTGTGTGTGTGTGTGTGTGTGTGTGTGTGTGTGTGTGTTGTGGTGGGGGGTGTTAAAGTAGAAACTTCTAGAACCAGCCGAATGCCTTCCAGACTTTCATTCAAATTGTCTTATCTCAAAATCTTTCAATTTACTTTGGCCTGAAAGAGCAGTTGAGTACAATCGGCCGCAGGAACAGGGATGCTGGAGGGCCACGCTTCAGAAATGGCAGTGATTTGGCTCCAGCTGCATCTGTGGAATGTTCTAGTGAGTGTCTGTCATTACTGGGCTAGAGTCTTATCACTGGGGGACCTGGTGCCACACACAGGGATAATGACGCTTATCAACACAGCTAGATCTTTCCAGAAAAAAATTCAAGTGTGGTGTGGCAAGAAGCTGTGGGGCATGGCTGTCATCCCAACAGGCAGGAGGACCAGGAGCTCACAGTAACTCTCAGCTGCAGAGAGAGTTGAGGACAGGTGGAGTACAGAAGAGGAGAAGGAGGAGGAGGAGGAGAAGAAGGAGGCAGAGGGGGAGGGAAGAAAAGTATGTTAGTTATTTAACCAGTACATGAGGGGACCCTAAGGAACCCCTGATTCATATTGCCATATTATATTATATTATATTATATTATATTATATTGTATTTATTATATTATATTTATTATATTATTTATTATATTATATTATCATGTACAGTGGTTCTCAGGTGAAGTGATTGGAGACAAATATGCCCGGAAAGTGTGTGTTGGTTTTCTCTTCTCTCTCTCTCTCTCTCTCTCTCTCTCTCTCTCTCTCTCTCT
>CABHPP010108604.1:1177-17601 GCA_902168425.1 Peromyscus attwateri
AAACAAACAAACAAACAAACAAACAAACAAACAAACGCACGCCTACATAGTTCCATTCCCGAAAAAGGGAGCATCTAGTCCAGTCTCAGTTCCCTAGCTTAGCCTCCAGACCAGTGAAAAACCGCTGTGAGTGAGGCATTCCCCTCCCCCCTGAGTGCTGGCTCAGGCCCCCTGCCATCTCGACTCCTGCCTTCACCTGCAGCCAGCCAAGGTCACCAGCAGGCCCTGCTTTGGAGCTGTACCATCGCCACCTGCTGGCTGAAAACTGCTACTACACCCCCCAAAACTGCGAAAGGTATGCGAGACAAACATTGTTTCAAGTAAAAGTACTTGCTAATTTTACACCTTAAAATTGACTAACAAATTTTGAGTAATTCTTGTAATATGGCCGACAACATTACCTCACAAGAATTTAAAAACCTTTTTGCCTGTATGATGGATGACATTTTCCTGGAAATATACGACCTTCCTAAGGCATATCTATCTGGCCTGTACCATTTTGGCATTCATCGTAATAATTCACACAGTGTTCAAACACTGGTTTAATAACAAGAACAAAGATGAGTCATTATTGGGACTGATACAGGCTTTAAAAGATAGCAATGAAGGCTTACAGAAAAAGATTGTCTTTCTGGAATCTGCTTTAAAAGATAGCAATGAAGGCTTACAGAAAAAGATTCTCTCTCTGGAATCTGCTAACCAGGATTTACAGGCTTTCAAAGATAGCAATGAAGGCTTACAGAAAAAGATTCTTTCTCTGAAATCTGCTAATCAGGATTTACAAAACAGCCTTGTACCCAAAATTGATTTTATTGATAATAAATATGAATATTTAATGGATAGAACACTAACTCTCCAGAGTGAAGTTGTGGCTACTCAGACAGTATATAAGGAAGAAAGATTATCGTTAATTGATAAGATAAGGTCCATGGAATCATCTGTTTCTGAGGAACATAAAAAATTCTATGATTCCATGAGAAATTTGGAGTCCCTTGCAAGAGAGGAGGTTCACTCCCTAGAACAGACCCTAGGTGCTCATTTGCAAGCCCTAGAAGAAACTCTCAGTAAACATGACAAGGGACCTAATAAGCAGAAGGGTAAGACCATCGAGGTTATAACATCTCCAAATGGCTCTCATCCAATGGCTTATCCTGTTATCATCCATGAGAAGCCAGCAGATGACACACACCTCGAGCCATATAATACATATACATTACAACCAATTTCAACAAGGGACTTTAAAAATATAAAGAAAGCAGTAGTTACGTATGGGATACACTCCATATATGTAAAACATGTTAAATTCGTGGTCTACCTCACATAGAATCATTCCAGACGACTGGCATCAGTTAATTTCAGCTGTTCTAGAATATAGCCAGCAGTTACAGTGGAAAAGCTGGTTGAGAGAAGAGACAAAAAATTTAGAACAACAGGGTAAAATCAGAGGTTTTGTGATCTCCCAAGATCAAATACTTGGTGAGGGATGTTTTGCTGACAGGAATGTACAAACCACTTATGATGAGCATACAATATCCCTATGCCGTACAGCAGCTCTAAATGCTTGGGAAAAAATTCCAGAACCTGGAAAACCAACTGAGGTATACACAAAGATATTTCAGGGACTGCACGAATCCTTAACTGATTTTTTACAAAGGCTGAACACAGCTATAACAAGAGCTGTGTCAGATAAAGAATTAAGAAAAGTATTAACTGAGTCCTTGGCATTCGACAATGCTAATGCAGAATGCAGAAGAATACTTACACCATTAAAGATCAGATCAGCTCCTTTGGAAGAATGGATTCAACATACTAATGGTGTTGAGTCTCTTAACTACAGTAATGAGGCTTGGATAGGAGAGACAAATCCCAGAGTTGAAAGAAGGCCCCGTAGTACCAAATGTTTTAAATGTGGTACACCAGGTCATATAAGTAAAAACTGTACATGGGATGCTCCTAGAAGTAATACTCCTTCTAGGAATAGCCTAAACAGGAGACCCCAACCACCTCCTGGATTGTGTAGAAGATGTGGCAAAGGTCGACATTGGACCAGTGAGTGCAGCTCAAAAATAGATATACAAGGCAATCCTTTACTGGCGGGAAATGCCTCAGGGGGCCTCTTGCAGGCCCCCAAATCAAACGTAGTAGGAACATTCCCAGGCACTGTGGAAGAAATTCCTCCCCAGGACAACTGAATAAACCAATGCCTAATGTAAAAACCAATACTGCAATAGATGATAAAACAGCTTTGATAGATGGATCACAGTCTACAAAGAACAGTATAAAACAAATATTTTGGCAGACTTCCATAAATGAACAAAGACCAAAGCTTAGAATTCGAATTAATGGCCTGGTTCTGGAGGGCCTGGTAGACACAGGTGCAGATGTGACTATAATTACACCAAAATCATGGCATCCGAATTGGCCTCTTCAAGAGGTAGATGTCCAACTTTTAGGGATTGGCACCCTATCTCAGATAAAACAGAGTTCGAGATGGGTTGAATGCATAGGGCCAGAAGGACAGAGAGGAAGGCTGAAGCCATATGTAGCAAATGTAGCAGTAAATCTTTGGGGCCGAGATCTGTTATAACAGTGGAATACTCAGATTAAAATTCCTACACTTTCAGAAAAGGAATACAGACCAATGCATGTTTCTAGGAATAATATCATGACATGCTATAAAAATCAGTCACCAACCATTCAGGCTGTTCACAAACAGAGCACAACTGCTGTTGAACTCTCAGAAGTACCAACTGCCTTACCTTTAAAATGGCTAACTAATAAACCCATCTGGGTTGGACAATGGCCTTTGACAAAAGAGAAGCTACAAGCTTTAGAACAGCTGGTTCAAGAGCAGTTAAATGCTCAACACATTGAAGAATCTACCAGCCCTTGGAATTCTCCTGTATTTGTTATTAAAAAAAGTCTGGTAATTGGAGAATGCTGACAGATCTGAGAGCTATTAATAAAGTAATTCAGCCAATGGGCTCCCTACAGACTGGGATACCCTTGCCCTCTCTGCTACCCAAAGAATGGCCTATAATAGTTATTGACTTAAAAGACTGCTTCTTTACTATACCCTTACAAGAAAATGATAGAGAAAAATTTGCCTTCACAGTACCTAATTATAACAATTCTCAGCCAGTCAAAAGATATCAATGGAAGGTCCTCCCACAGGGAATGTTAAACAGCCCTACCTTGTGCCAATACTTTGTGCAAAAAACATTGGAGACAATTCGTGTAAAGTTCCCACAATCCATAATTTATCACTATATGGATGATATCCTATTAGCTGATCCAAAGTCAGACACATTAGAAAGCATGTTTGAAGAAGTAAAAAATGTTTTGCCTTGCTGGGGACTGCAAATTGCTCCTGAAAAAATACAAAGAGGAGATTCTATTAATTACTTAGGATATAAGATAGAGCTACAGAAAATTAGACCCCAAAAGGTACAACTAAGGAGAGATCGATTTAAGACTCTTAATGATTTTCAAAAGTTATTAGGAAGCATTTCCAACTTACTGGGTATCATGGGAATACCCAAAGATGGACTACAAAATTTGGCTAATACTCTAGAAGGGGACAAAGAATTAAATAGTCCAAGAGAATTATCAGCCGAAGCTGAGAAGGAATTGGTTCTAGTAGAAAAGACAATTCGAGAAGCACATGTGGATCATGTGGATCCAGAACTTAAATGCATTCTCGTCATATTCCCCTCCAGACATTCCCCAACAGGTATTTTGATGCAGAGGGAAGATATTATATTGGAATGGATATTCCTACCACATCAACCAAATAAGAAATTAAAGACTTATATAGAAAAGATCTCTGATTTGATTCAAAAAGGTAAATTAAGACTGCGCCAGTTGACAGGAATGGACCCAGCAGAAATTGTAGTACCTTTAACTAATGAGGAAATTTCATCACTATGGAAAGATAATGAATACTGGCAGAGATCCTGCAGTAACTTTTTGGGAGAGATTAACAACCACTATCCCAAAAACAAGAGAATAGAATTCATAAAGAAGACTGAATAGGTCCTTCCTCACATTGTATGACAAACGCCAATTTCTGGAGTCCTCACATTCTATACTGATGCAAATAAATCAGGGAAAGCAGGATATAAATCAGGAGACTTAAGTAAAGTGGTACAAAGTCCATACAGCTCTGTACAAAAGGCAGAACTGTATGCCATTCTTATGGTACTGATGGACTTCACAGAACCCCTCAATATAGTCACTGACTCTCAATATGCAGAGAGAGTTGTTTTACATATTGAAACTGCTGAATTTATTCCTGATAATACAGAATTAACTTCATTATTCATACAATTGCAGGAAATCATCAGAAAAAGGGAACATCCTATATATATATTACACATATCAGATCCCATACAGGTCTGCCAGGACCTCTAGCACAAGGTAATGATGAGATTGATCAGTTACTAATAGGTAATGTGCTAGAAGCCTCAGAATTTCATAAGAAATATCATGTAAATAGCAAAGGTTTGAAGAAGGATTTCTCCATCACTTGACAACAGGCTAAGGATATTGTGAATAAATGTCCTACTTGTTCCATCTATAACCAAACTCCATTACCTGCAGGGAGCAATCCAAAAGGTATACTAAGAAATGAAATTTGGCAGATGGATGTGTTTCATTTTGCAGAATTTGGAAGATTAAAGTATGTACATCATACCATTGACACCTATTCAGGATTTCAGTGGGCAACTCCTATGAGTTCTGAAAAGGCTGATTCTGTGATTACACACCTATTAGAAGTTATGGCCATCATGGGAATACCTGTACAAATTAAGACAGACAATGCCCCAGCATATGTCTCCAATAAAATGAGACAGTTCTTTGCTTATTATAATATAAAGCATGTTACAGGTATACCACACAATCCCACAGGCCAAGCAGTCATAGAAAGATCCAATCGAACTTTAAAGGAGATGCTAAATAAACAGCAACAGGTAACAATGACTCCTAGAAATAGATTGCATAGTGCTTTATTAACCTTGAATTTTCTCAATGCTGATGAGAAAGGAACAACGTCTGAGGAGAGACATTGGATGACAGACAAAACTTCTGAGCTAAAGCAACCGGTTTATTTCAAGGATGTACTGACCTCAGAATGGAAACCTGGTTATGTTCTATGTTGGGGAAGGGGTTTTGCTTTTGTTTCTGCAGGAGAAGAAAAGCTATGGATACCAACAAAATTAATAAAAATTCGATTCGAACAGGAGAAACCCCTTGATGAGGAGAAGTAAAAGATCATCCACCAATGTGACATCTCTACAAGTTGTAAGAAAAATTTAATAATCAAAGGTTGGGGTAGGGTTCTGTTTTTGTCTTTCCAGGATAATGGAAATACCCATCTTCCAGAAACCATAAGGCCTTGGATATCCAGATGTTTACAGCAGAAAGAAAGAATCTATTGGTACCAATCTACACAGGGTAAAAATCTCACTGTCTAACGTCTATATCTCTATCAATCTAGAAAAGTTGTGGTTCCAATTCAATTATAAGCCAAGCTGGCTTTGGAGATGGAATGGGCTCACTCCTTCTCTAAACCCAAGCATATTGCTAAAAGAAAATGGTGAGAGATTCTTCAGTCCCATATCAGACGAGCCCTCTGATGTGGGACAGAAGGAAACCAATAGAAAGGGACCATTGTCTTCAAGATTCTAATTCTCTCCATGCTTACTCTTGATTTCTCAGAATCCTTTCTTCCATGTTCTGTCTTCTTTAAATCCAAACTTTCCATTTTGATAACAAATAAGTTTTTCCAATAGCAATCTCTGAAGTCTCCAGAAAGAAGATGGGGCCCCAAAACAACAACTCTACTCAATCCAGAATGATGCCATGGTAATCATCATCATACTACACTTCTTGCCAGAATTTCAAACAATCTTACTCATTACTCTAAGACTTGCTGCAGAACCTAAAGTTAATCTAACTGAGTTTTAACTGTCTGAGCTCTGTCACAGTACCCAACAGAGATATCATCACCCCCTAAACAGCAGAAAGCAATTCTAAGAAAATGACGCCAGTTCTCCCTAAGGTTTCATATTTCTCAGGGTTATAGATATAAGATATTATGGTAGATTATTGTATATACTAGTAAACAAATTTAGTAAAATAGCAGCCTTAGATAATTTGCACTGTAATTTGCACTGTTATGGATCCTTATATGTTGATACAAATGTAAACTATTTTTATATTCCTGTTTAAGATAATTTGTATATTGTACAAATACAGAACTAAATTTGTTATAATGTACATATATTTCTACTCTTATTTGAAATATTTGTATATTGATGCAAATGTAAATTTATATCTGTCATACTTTATGTATGTTCTACTTCTGTTTAGGATATTCTGTATATTGATATATATTTAAGATTATTGTCATATTGCATATTGCACTATACATTCCTACCTCTGTTATAAATATCTTGTGTATTGTCACAATTTTGAAGTCATCATCCTTTACCGTACATTTGCTTATAGACTGTTTACCTTGTTTACATGAAGCCCTAGTCCTTAGGTTATTTCGGTAGATAAGACTTATAGATTTATAGTCACCTATGCTTGTCATCTCTATAGTTACGTTAGTTAGGTTGTCCAGATTTATAAATACATAGGTCAGATGGACAGGCAATCTTCAAACACTTGATAGACCTAGAGAATATGGCATTTAAATAACTTAGAATTCTGTTGACATGAGAGACAATTGCTCCTGGCAGCACCAATTTGATCCCGAAAGAATGTTGGGCTTCTAAGACATTTCCAGTTGGAAGTTTGTCTTCTTGGCACAAAATGGCCTACTGGGCAAAGAACTGCCCTTGCCTCGACTGTTGACAGTACGAATGCAATGCTGTCCTTTCTGGACAAGCGGGACACAAGGAAAGCGACCACTGTACTCTGCCAAGACAGGGTAAGATGGTCTTTCAGAACTCCTGCTTCTGAAAATGGTCTGTCAGATACTCTAGGCCTGTAGCCAATTTGAATACACCAACAATGCTGAGAAACATTAGGTGACTGTGCAGGCTGTCAGCTGTCTCAGTCTACTCTTGCAAGATTCCCGAAAGTTGCTTGCATCCATCTACCATTTCTCAGGTACCATTATATTCCTTCTCAGGTCTTTGATGGGATTGAAGACTAGCAGTTATAGTTACAGCTTAGTATATATAATATCTTAGATAGAACATATTAAATATTAGATTCAGGTTCTTTAGAATAGGACACCCTTTGGAATGATCTTTGTAACATACCATTTGCCTACTCTCTAGACTTCTCTGGATTTTAGTATGTGTTTCTTGCTTGATATTGTTTGCATTGATTGTAGTTCCATCTTATCTAGGTCATTGTCCCTCATTATTCCTGGACAATGTTTGATGACCATTCCTTTGTATATAGTCTTGTATTAAGTTAGAACCTTCTTATTTAGACAAAAAGGGGAGATGTAGTGGGTAGTCATTCCAGCTTTGGTCTGGAAGTTCCACCCCCATTGAGGCTTTGTTAACTGTCACGCCTACAAGGCGGGGCCAAGGGAGGGCCCCGAAGACCGGGGAGCAGGAGGTGAGGCGCTCTCTTGCTGCTGGAAGCCAGGCGCAAGAGGTGGCCGGAGGAGGAGAGTTCTCCAGAGAACATCGCCGGACTACGCTGCTGCATCTTTCACAAAACCCTCAATCTACCTATCCCTTCATTTGTAAGTTACGCCTTTAAATAAATCTCCTTTTAACTACGTGGAGTGGCCTTAATAATTACACCAATAAACAAACAAGCAAGCAAGCAAACAAACAAACAAACAAACAGGTCCAGGCCAACAAAACCTCTGAGCAGGTTACAGTGTGTTTAAAAATGTACTTAGATGCTAAATAAAAAAAAGAAAATGGGTATAGACAGTCATCAAAATAGTTTAAAATAATAAAGTCTTTAAAGAAAGGGTAAAGTAATATACAAAGAATAAGTCATGTAAGGATGGGAAATACACAGGGCCTCTGGATCTTGTATGGTGCTTTGTTGACTTTGAATTTTTTAAATGCTAATGTACAAAAATCAATAGCTGCAGACAGACATTGGATAATGGAAACTGCTAAATGAAATCAGCCTATATATTTTTTAAATGTCTTATGTTCAAACTGGAAGTCAGAACATAGATTGCATCAGAGGAGAGATTTATGCCTTTCTTTCCACAGGAAACAAAAAGTTATGTTTCTCTTCAAAATTAATGAAGATCAAATTTGACTGGGGGAGACCTCCTAAAAATCTTGACTAAAAAACCAAGAAAGACTATAAGACAGGTAATGTATATGCTGATTCCTCTACATGGGAACAGCTCTGAGACTGTATATGAGACATTATGTATCTTGTTGGCTGTAGAGTCCTTATGACTTATTATTACATGCCATCCTTTCCTATGGCATGGATAGAGGTTTGGTTAAACAGTCCAAATAGACTTATAAAGTTTTACTTTCTCAATCATAAACCAGAAAATCATCTTTAACTGACTTGTGCACACTGCACATTCCATACTTGTACTGCACATTCCATACTTGTATTAAAGCAGATATAAATGAAACCTTTAAAAGTTTGTATGTTTTCAGAAAAAAAGACCAGAAACCAATAAAGTCAAGTAGTCCAGGTGATCCAGGCTCTCAAAGTGCTTCTGTTGCAGTTTCCTCAAAATTCTGCATCGAGAATAACTTCAAAGATGCTAGCTGAGGTGGTCCAGCCTCACAGGCAGGTCTTTAGATAAACCCTACACTTTCCCATCACACAGAGCCTAGACAAAAATAATACAGCTAGCTCTCCCGGACTTTACTGATATCCCAATTTTCCCAGGGTCCCCTAAAGATGCCATTGCCCCCAGATAGGAGGAAACAGTCTAGAGAACATGACAAACACATTCCCAAGGGGTGGGGTGCGTGTTTTCTGGTCATTTGGTGAATGTTTATCATTGTTTGTGGGGAGTTGGTTGCAAATTGCTATTGGTCATGGTAAGCGAGGAAACTCAGCAAAGGAGGTTGGATTCAAGAATCTCTTTCTGAAAAGAAAGAGGGGATACAGGAATGATAGATAAAAGGGTAGATTATTGAATCTACTTCCAACTAAAAAGCAACTATTTTAAACTAAAAAGCAACTATTAATCTCAAATATTTTACATTGATATGGGTTTTTGTATATTGATACAAACTTAAGGTTTTTTTTATACTATGTATATGCATATGTGTGTGTATGTATGTGTTTCTACTTTTGTTTAAAGTATTGTACCTCTGCAGTTCACATAACACTGCAATGTAAAGTTCTACTCCTTAAAAGTTATTATTATAAACCATTTAGAATAATTAAGAAACACAGGTTAGTAGTTAGTCATCTATAAAAATCAAATTTATAGTCATGTTAGGTATGTTTTCAAGGTTAAACAGAGATATATTTTAAATAGATAGATGGTCTTCAAACATTTCAGAGACCTACAGAATATGGCACTTAAAATATTTTAATAACATAAGACTTTCCATGACAGTGAGACATGTCTGCTCCTGGCAGCACCAATTTACTTCATAAAAGGATGATGGACATCAAAGAACCTCTATATGGAGTTTTCTCTCAATGTGGCAAGGCTAGCCATTTGGTCAAGAAACTTCCCTTGCCTTGACTGCAGACATTATGCTCTCCAAACTGGACAAGCAGGACACAAAAGAAAGCAACTGCCAAACTTTGCCAAGACAAGGTAGGATAGTCCTTCAAAATTCCTGCTTTACAGAAAAGTCTGTCAGATATTATAGGCTGAAGATGGATGCCCCAATGTTGCAGAGGAACCTTGGGTGACTGTCCAGGTTGCCAGATGTCTCTGTCATTTCTATAGTTTTGGATGTTGTTTGCTCTGCATTTCCTGTTTGCTCAGGTAATATTATATCCTTCTTGGGTCTGTGATGGGGATTGAAAACTCAGTATTATACAGTTTTCCTTGTTACCAAATTCATAAAGGAAACTTACATAAGATGTAAAATTTATAAGGTTAAGAAATATAAAAGCTTAACTTGTTTATCTAAGAAGATGTTTTAAGGTCTGAAAAGATATTTTTAGGATGGTAATACAAGTTATGATAGAAAATGGTTTATGGATAAAACTTTGGACTCACTAAGATAGGATAGATAATACAGTACTTTCTCTGAATTTGCCAAATACATTTGGACTAAACACTGTAAATGTAATTCCTACCTGGTAATTGTTCTTATTGTATATAGTTTTACTATATTAGAGTTAAAATCTTTCCTTTTTATTTAGACAAAAAGGGGAAATGTTGTGGAATATTTGTACAATGTGTGAAGATATATTGCTGTGATTGTTGTAATTAATAGCTGAATGGCCAATAGCCAGGCAGAAGGATTTCCAGGGACAGAGAGGATTCTGGAAAGAAGAAAGGTGGAGATGCAGAGCAAGAAGGATGTGCAGGAGGAGAGCTAACAGCCACAAGCCACATGGCAGAACATAGATTAATAAAAACAGATTAATTTACATTATAAGAGCTTATTAGAAAGAAGACTAAGCTGTAGTCTGAGCTTTCATAATTAATAAGAAGTCTCCATGTCATTATTTGGAAGCATGTGGGATAGAGAAAGACTTGGTACATGGGACTCTCTCTCACTTTTCCTCAGTTTATCACTTTTTGGTGAGTCTCCTTAATAAAATTTTATTCTGATATGCATATTTCCATAAGTATCTTCATCTTGAATCTTCATTGGTGTGAAGTAGTTAACAAAGAGTCACTGTCCCAGGTCTATCTTTGATGACCATGAGTATCTGGTATCCTAGGTCTTTGGGTCAACCACTACTGGAGAGAGAAATGTCTCATTTCACCAGAAAAAAAAGTATCAGTTGGCATACTATAGGTGTTCACAAAACAAACACTAAAGAAATACATTGACTCTATGTTTAAAGTGCTAGAAAATCCTACTCTTCAGAGCACCTTCCACATCACTGTTCAGCAGACACCCTTGAGATACTAATTGTCAGACCAAACTAATGACAGACATTTGGTGGTGTGATGACTAACATTGGTTGTCAACTTGGTAACATCTGGAATGAAGTACAATCCAGAAATGGAGGGCACATCTGAGTGAGTTTTTTGCTTGGTTTTGTGTGGGTGAATCTACTTCTAGTCTGGAACTTTGAGACAGGAAGACACACACTTTTAATGCAGATCTTGAGGTGGGAAGGCATACTTTTAATTTGCACCATACCTCCTGCTGGAAGTCTATATAAGGGCATGGAAGAAGGAAGCTTTCTTTCTTTGCCTGCTTGTCATTGCCTTGCTAGCACATTGATTCCTTCACTGGCATTTGAGCCTACTTCTTCAGGATTCCAGTGTCTACTGAAGACCAGTTGAGACATCCAGTCTCGTGGACTGGTTCTTGGACTTTCTGTTCCAGCCAACTATTGTTGGACTGCAGCCTGTAAATCATTCCAATAAATCCTGTGATTGGGAGTGATGTTTGGAGGGTTAGAGCTGGGTGGGAGCAGGCATTTGACTGAGCTTTCTGACTTTGACTGGCAAGGACATCAGAGTAGGGAGAAGAGGAAAGGGCTCCTCCAGTGCTCGGCTTCTTCTGGCTGTTTGAGCTCCAGAAGCCACTGCTTTTTCTCACTATAATCCTTGGTCAGCAGGTTGTCCTGTCCAACTGGCCTTATTTAAGACTGCTCTGGACATACATATCAACCTGATTTTACCTTTGTAAAGAATGTCAAGGATGACCCTGCGGGAAAACTGACTAAAGTCTAGAAATCTCCTGAGATGATCTCCATTGAATAGATTTCTGTTTCCGCTCCCTCCTGGGGAAAATATAGAATTAAGGTAAGTGGTAAGATATGAGGTCAGAGGAACGTGACAGAGAGAGTTAGCTGAGTTGTCCAACTCTGAGAACAGAGGAGAATTCAACCTCATGCCAAAAGGAAACATAAGAAGACAGCTTGTTACCACACTAGTGGAAACCCATGAACTGTGGACTGGTGACTGTGGAGCCCCCATGGGACTGGACTAGGCCCTCTGGACACGGAAGACAGTTGTTTGGCTCAAACTGTTTGGGAGCCACCCAGGCAGGGGGATCAGGATCTGTCCCTGGTGCATGAGCAGGCTTCTGGGAATCCAGTGCCTGTGGTGTGACACCTTGCACAGCCTTGGTGCAGTAGGAAGGGGCTTGGACCTGCCTAGGCTCAGTGTGCTGGGCTCTGCTGACTCCCCATGGGAGACTTCAATTTGGGGGATGTAGGGATGCGGGGTGGCTTGGGAAAGAGGGCTGGGGGGTGGGAGGAGGGAGGAGGGGAGGTCTGTGGATAGCATGAGGAATGAGCAGAAAATTTCTTAATAAAGAAAAATAAAATAATAAAAAAAGAGGATAGCTTGTTAATTCATTTGCTGTTTATCAGCTTGAACATCTTCAGCTTCCTTATATTGACAGAGACGTCTCCCTGTGCAATCATGGCAGTGGCTCTGAGGCTGGGTGGTTTTCATCTTTGACAAGGCTGGGAGCAGGGCTTCTGGTACGCTCCGTCATCGTTTGCACTTGGTTTGAGTGATGCAAGAACTCTGAGCAAGCTGTAACAGCGCTGGCCTCCCTGGATGCCCCAGGCCTTTTCTGTACATTATTTCTTTTTTAGGTTAGGGTGTGGCTGACTGCCTACACCACTTTATTCCCAGTATCAAATGAAACCTTCCTTAAGTGTGACTACAAGTTAATAAACATAATCAGTGGGACCCACTTAAAAAGAAGGACCTGATTATGAAAGAAACCCTTTGAAAGACAGAATATTTTCCCCTGTGGGCCAGAACTTAGAAAACAAGGAGCTCTTTCAAAGGCATAAAGTGTGAGGGGGAAGGGATTCTAACTTTCTAACTACAAAAATAATGATACTTTTAGCTCTGACCTGTCTAGCTCCAGGGAGTTGTAAATATACTTTATAGGCACAAGCTGAGCCTTTCCAATGCTCTGCTTTGTAATTGGTACTTCCTAAGTAGGAGCAATCTGAACCCTAGCACATCCTGAGAAACTGAGGCAGTGGGAAGATGGACAGTTGGTCTAATGAAACCAAGAAACTTACAGGTGAAGCCAAGAACAGAGTAGTTGAGTTGGGATATTCTGAGATATGTGAGCATCTTCTGCCAGCGGGGCAGGTTCCTTTTTATTGTCTTCTTTTCTGTTCACTGATTCTTTGTTCCCAGTGAGTAGAGGCCAGCCTGAGTGGCTAATGGTACAGGAGTCAAAGGGTCTATTTTTATAAACAATGTGTGCAGCTTGTTATTTTTCTAAACAATAAAATATTAGAAAAACTCACCTTGAAGATATTAACATTTTCTCCATGTATTTCTAAAAATATTTATTTCTCTAAACATACAATTTCACATTTTAAAAATCTCCAGTTTGAAAATATTCTAAAGAAATAATGCTTAACTAGTTTTTGGTTTCCCTCAATAGTTAGTTTCCTAGCTGTAAAATGCACACTTATTTACACAGTAATAGCTTTACTTGACAATCGTGTATTTTTAACAGAATTTTGCACAGTGCCAGGCTTCATAGGGAACATTGTATGTCAGACCGGGAATATTTTTTCTTAATTTGAGGTTTTAAAAAAGATTAAATCTTTCAGGTTTTAAATTTGAAAATTTCATAGGATTAAGAAATAATTAAAGGGGCTGGGTAGATGGTGGCTCGTTGATTAAGAGTACTTGCTGTTCTTCCAAAAGACCTGAGTTTGGTTCCCAGCACACACACTGGGCAGCTCACAAATGCTTGTTAACTGCAACTGCAGGGGCTGAGGCCCTCTTTTGACTTCTGACAGCACCTGCAAACGTATGGCATGCACTTACATAGTCACATACACAGAAGTAAAAATTTAAAAAAAAATACATCTAAAAACTGTTTAAACCCTCAAAGTTAAAAATTAATCATAATTAAGGGATAGAGCTGGTGTCTGGTAGCCTAATGTTCTCCAGTTCAATAATTTCAAGTTAGGATAAAGGACACTGTCACTGCACGGGGCAGCACTCACGTGCTTCTCACTTTTGGGAACAGACTGGCCGAAGCCTCGAGTCATAATGTATGATGTCAAATCACCCTTTCCCATACAAAGGGAACATTTTTACATGACTCTTTTGTGCCCAGATCTCGACCCCAGAGAGACCACCAAAGATGAGCATGCTGGAATGCAAAAGCAAGGTTTAATTCTGGATATCCAAAAGCAATAGAAGCCTAGGCAGAGGCTTTGTCCAATACATCCAATGCAGTGGAGGCTGGAGGAAGTGCCTACCTGTCTGCAAGCTCAGTTTTTAAAGGCAAAAGCCACAAGGTTACATCATTTAGGGGTGCTAGTATGGGTACAATTCTGATTGGCTCGCTTCTAGGGGCTTTCTAGAAATCATGGCTTAATCTTACTTCTAAGGGGGTAGTTGCCCGACACCAATTCTCATTGGTTGCCCTCAGGTGGGGACATTTCTGTGGTCAGTTATCCTGGAAACCAGGGAGAGGACATTCCATAGTCCGGCAGTCATTACCTCATGACTGACTACCTTGTGACTCTGTACTTTTACACTTCCTGGCTTCTGGAATCTGGACTGACTGGTTTCAGTAACTCATGGCCTATTACAGAAACCCATGGCCTGTTCCAGTAACTCATGGCCTGTACCTAAAAGGAGAAATCTTAGGCCTTAGTTTTAGGGTGAAAGCATTTGTCTTATTTCTAAGATGGCTCATTTTGGTCTCACAACTCCTACCTGGAAAGCTTGGTTCAACAGGGATACATGTTTATGGGGATTCTGAGACAAGCCAGCCGGGAGTATCACAGGGTTATTGTGGGGATCTGGTGTGGTCATTTGCATGTTTGGGGCATTCTGGGAGACATCTTCCCTTTATCTGTGAATCTCCGTGTTCCCCCTGCAGCTAGTGGAGGAGGTGGTTTCAGACGCAAGGAAACCATTTTCTACCTGAGAATGATTCTCCTTTCTGTGGACTGCTTGAAACCAGTGTCAGTCCTGATTGGGAAGGAATCCCACCACCATGCATTGTTGACTGTTGGTGGCCTCACGTCCTTATTCCACAGTGTGAAGTATGAGGAAAGCCAGGCAGATCCAACAGACTCACCATTGTCAATAGTGTGATCTGGAGAGACTCTGAACCACAGTCCTTTGCTAGTGTACTTAAAGTGGCCTTTGCTCCATGTCTATGGTTCACTCCACTGTACATGAGCAGAGAATTCTATGTGTTTTGGAAGACTTCTAAAGTATTATTAGACATCAAGGAGTCCCTGGGACATACCAAACCTAAGGATAGTGGAATTTTCCCAAGTTCCTGCCCTGGAAAAATTCCTCCCAGAGTCCTGGGAAAGATGCTACGTATGGAGTGGGGCATCTGAGAGAAAGGAATCTACATACGCTACACTCTTTTGTCCATTAACTTTATTCCTCTATGACAAAACTCTGTCTATACAGCTTCAGTTCCATCCTGGGTCTCAGTTTCTCCCTGTACCTACTTTTTCTGTCCCCTCAATGCCCTGGTAATAACTAAGCCCTTATGCTTTTGGTCTCATCTTTGTCCTCTGTTCCTTTGCCCTCCATCTGTCCTTCCTGCTCCTTGCCCCTGGCCCTGATAAACTCTACAAGAGATGAGCTTTACCCTCTACAGAATGCCTGTCTTCCTCTCCTCTCTCTGACCACACGGTTCTGTGTTTCCTCTGGAATTCTGCTCCAGTCCTTACTGCACCTGGTTATGCAAAAAGCCCTATTGTTCTCAGTCAGTCTCTCTGCCATACCCCTAGGCCTGATGGAAGGGAATGGTCTGAAGCTTCATTTGCACAAGAAATGAAGCTAGGCATCTACCACCTGCTTGTCCAATAGGCTCTGTAGGGGGTACCTAGTGGAACAGTGTCTGAGAAGCTTAGCTATTTGCCAAAATGGTCTGGAAGTATTTGGGCACTCAAGAATTTC
Source organism: Peromyscus attwateri (assembly GCA_902168425.1). NCBI lineage: Eukaryota > Metazoa > Chordata > Mammalia > Rodentia > Cricetidae > Peromyscus > Peromyscus attwateri. The sequence goes on from CABHPP010108604.1 coordinate 17,163, forward strand.
ATAGCAGAAGACAGCTGAAATACTAAGGCTGTACAACACCAAATATTCCATGCTAAATGGCTTCCCATTTGACGGACCCTTGACTGGTCAAAGTATAGCTTTAATACACAGCTGAATCTCTATAATATATTCTGTGGCCTGCAAAACAAACCTGAGGAGGTGGATTCAGTGGAAGGGAGGAGGCTGTGGTTTTCTCTCACTGGGCCAGGAGAATGACATCAATGTGTGGAAACATGTGGAAACTGACAAATGTGGCCACCTGTGCACCATGACCACCATCTAAACAAAGCTACCCTCCTTAGTTTCCATGATTGGCTTGTGTCTCAGGTAGAGGTGGAGAATTTCCGGGTGTCCCATGAGTATTCAAGGCTGCCATAACACAGGGGTTGGGGGAAGTGGCCAATTAGTACACACCTGCAACTATTTAGAATTTCTGTCA
>CABHPP010108605.1:5975-51512 GCA_902168425.1 Peromyscus attwateri
GGGGCCGCTCTCGCCCCTTCTGTCGGACCACCGGCCCCCCGGCATCCCGCGTCCTCTCGGGTTCCCCCCCCCCCCCCCCCCCCCCGCCCCCTTCCTTCCTCCTTTGTTTAGTTTCTGTGACTCCTGATTTTCCTCCCAGCTCTGTTGCTAAATGTGTGTTTGGGGTTACCTAGTTCTGCAGTGTGAATCTCCAGATCTTTATCTTCACGTTGAAGTGATCAGACCCTGATGGGTTCTGATAGCACACACTCAGGCTCACCACGTCTAGCTCTCTTCTTGTCTCTGGGGCACGGTGAATAAGCCACATTTTCCAGCCTCCTCTGCGTTGGGTAGTATTGTGGACTTTTCCCAGTGGAGAGTGGGTGGAAGGGATCTGTAACATTTCCTGGTCTGCTCTGGAAGGTATTCTGCAGCAGGTCTATGAGGCATTCACCATGGTAAGGCTGAGCTGCTCTGGGTTGACTTGGAAGCCATACAGCGGAGGCCCTTTTGCTATAGAGCCTCTCTGACCGGGACGCTATCTCTAAATTTTGTGAATTGAAATCTAAAACTTTTAGAGAGTTATGATGCTGAGGTTTAGGGGGTTTTGTAGTGACTGTAAGCAATGGTTATTCTAAGGGGCCCAAAGTAATGGGCATTCCTTCTCTCCAGCTCAGGACAAACAGAGCAACAGGGATTTAGAAGGTGGATGTGGGTTGGAGAACACGGCAGAAGTTTGTGACCTCACAGTGAGCTCCATAAATGCTGCTTTCTAGAGTTCAACAGGCTTGTCCATCCCATCAATGGCACCATTAGGCAAGTCCCGAGTTCCTCCTCACAAACACGATCCTACAGACACAGCCCCGAGGCGATTCCTAAAGAGAGACTACAGAAGGGTTTGTCCTGTTTTCTTCTCCTGAACTCACTGATCACATAGATAAGGCGTCTCACCTTCTGTGAGGAGGGAGATTTGTGGGAAAACCAGGCGGGAAGTCTGACCCTCAACAAGTTTCTTCCACAAGAAGACACAAGGCTGGGAAACCACGGGTCCTCTCAGATGTGAAAGTTGGTGAGTCTGCACAAGTCTACCCTCCTCGAGGGCGAGAGTCCTGTCTTCACCTCCTTATGGTTCCTCCACAGTATAGAGACGAGGTGGTGCCGAATCACCGTGTGGTGACTGACCGGCGACATGGAATGGGCATATCTGACATTTCCCCCACTGGGTCACTTCAGGAGGAGGAGACATTGCTGTGGCTTGACCTCTCACACCGCTAGCCCTTGCCTAACCCCACAATTGGATGGTGTGAAAGGCCAGGCTGATGACCCAATGCTTCCTTGGGGAGAGGCTAGCATTCTCCTTCTGCCCACCAAACCCAATGCTAGGGAAGTTACTTGACTCTGCTGAGTTCCTGGTTAGCCCATTGCCCTGGGGTGGGGATGGGGGTGTCCCTGGATACTCTGAATCCCATAGTTGGGGTTGCTTTGCATTCCTAAAGTTAGGGACTTAATGTTTCTCATGGTATCAGTTAGGATGTACCTTCAAGAGGTTAAATAAAGAGAGGGGGGTAAGGGTTGCTCTTCATGATGTACACTTTTAAATTCCAACACTTGAGAAGCAGAGGCAGGTATATCGCTGTGAGTCTGAGAACAGTCTGGTTTATATATCAAGTTCCAGGACAGTAAGGGGTACATAGAGGACCCTGTCTCCCCTCAAAAAGATAGGGTTATGGTTCTCTGCTAAGAGGTTCTCGGTTTTTGCCTGAGTAAGGAAGGTAGTGAACACTTGATCCCTTATACACGCACATAGGCTGGATACATAATTTCTAGGCTTTTGGGCTACAGTGACTTTTTTTTTTTTAAAGATTTATTTATTTATTATGTATACAATGTTCTGTTTTTCATGTATCCCCACAGGCCAGAAGAGGGCGCCAGATCTCATTACAGATGGTTGTGAGCCACCATGTGGGTGCTGGGAATTGAACTCAGGACCTCTGGAAGAACAGCCAGTGTTCTTAACCTCTGAGCCACCTCTCCAGCCCTACAGTGACTTTTAAAATTAAACCAAGCACGAGACTGGGGAGATGGCTTAGTAGTTATGAGCACTTGTTGCTCTGGCAGAAGCCTGGGTTTGGTCCCCAGTACCCACATGACTGTTCACTCCCATCCATCATTCCAGTTCCAGGGGATCTTACACCCTTTTCTGATCTCTGTGGGTACCAAGTGTGCATACAGCACACATGCAAACATGCGAGCAAAACACTGGTACACATAGAGCTAAAATAAATCTAAAAACAATTAAATCAAGCAGCATCAATGGTTGAATGGATGATCAAAAGTTGGTATGTCTATGTAGTCAGTGTAACATCCCTCAGCCTTTAAAAGGAAGAAAAATTAGATGCAAGTACACTGTTGGATGAGCCATGAGGACATAATGCTAAGTGAAATAAGCCAGATACAAGCAGACAAAAACTGTCTAATTCCTCCTGTAGGAAATCTAGCATAGTCCGGGTCACACAAACAGAAGTAGAACAGTAGTTGCTAAGGGCTAGGAGAGGAGTTACTGTTTAATGGCTAAAGAGCTGTGGTGTGGGATGACAAAAAAGACCTGGAGTTGAATGGGGTTGATTGGTGCACAACAAATGGATGTGGTTAAAAATCACTGAGCTTTTTCAAAATGGCAAAATAAATAAATCAACCAAGGAGCCTGCATGACGGTGGTGCCAGCCATAGGCTTAGTTAGTTCTGCTTACTAAAGTTACTGAAAGGCCCTAGAATCTGTTAAAAAAAAGCATTAAGACATCCAAAGAAATGGTATTTCTAACCTCAGGAAAGAGAGGCAGGGAGGCTCTCTAGTCACAGGACAATCCTTTGGCTAGCAGTTTTAGCATCCTAGAGAAACGGTATCTCAGGAATCATGGCTTCAATTTGCATTCCTTACCTTATTTGTGTGGTCAGTGTCTGCGAGACCTTTGGAAGGGCAGAGAGCACAGGACAGTGAGACTTAGGTCAAGCCTCATCTACCGTGTTTGTTCAGGGGTGTGGCTGGAAAGTGGGTTTCTACCGGTGCGGCTTGTACCTGTTGATAACCACGACTACTAGAAGTGTCCTTCCATCATTTCCCAAATCCTGCCGTCAGGGTACCATGTCCCTGGGGTGCCCCTGACTATTTCCCCTGGGCCGCAGAGGCAGCTGGGCAGGGCCTGCTGTGCTGGGTGAAGCTGCTTTTGAAAAACGCCTTCCCAGCACTTGGCACAGGGCACATGCTTGATACTCGGAAGCTATTTTTATCTGGGCTGTCTAGAAAAAGCACAAGATTCAGAGTCCTTGGAGTTTGGATTGAATCTCTGTTTACTAGGGTTTTGACCTTCAGTGATTTCCTTCAATTCCCATGGCCTCAATTTTTTGATTGTAAAATAGGGTCAACAAAATCTGTCTCATGGGGTTTTATGCCAGTGCAAAGAGTTGCAAGTTTTCTACCTCCCCCTCCTCCCTTCTTCCCTCTCGCCCTCCATCTTTCTCTACTTTCCTTCCATTTTCCCTCTCTCGCATTTGCCCTTCCTCTCTCCACCCCGATCTCCTTCCTTCTTCCCTGGCCTCCTGATCTCAGCCCTGTTGGTACCTCCTCAGCCACTCAGGAGACCGCTCTTAATGGCAAGGCGAGACAGCTCTCTGAAAGTCCATCTTTCTTTCATGAAGGCTAATTTAAACCTATTCTTGACCCTAGGATCATAGAAGGCCCTGGTGAAGAAGTCACAGGAAGTCAGAGCCTCCATTCTACAGGGGCTGGCAGCTTCTCTGTGGGAACAGCTCTTCACATAGGGAGTGGTCCATGAATTTGATACCAGCACCTTCTAGGAGGCAAGAGCTGTCTTCATTCCTAATTCTATCCTTACTTTTATGCGGACATTCCCACGTGATCACTCGGTTCAGAATCTCATTGGTTTGCCTTTAGTTTTTTTTTCATAGGTTGACCGCTCAGGGTGCGAGGACAGGGACACTGGTTCTCTTCTTGGGGCTAAGCTGGCAGGTACTGTAGGGGCTCTAGAAGATTCCCAGGGCCTCTGTAAATGTGTCTTGGTTGGTTCAAAAGGACAGCTGAATTAAGTAGCAACTGATTTCTTCAGGGGAGATGCTTTGGACTGTCCCTTGGCAGGGGCAGGGATGGTTGGAAGAACCTTCTGGAATCTTTACACCCTCACTATTTACACCTTCACTCTGTCCCAGGCCAGTCTTGGTCCTTGCTCAGAACCCAGAAGGCGCTTCATCAATATTGTCTGAACAGGGTCACCCTTCAAGGCCAGAACTATGTGTCTCCTCTTCTGAATGCTTCTGGGGTTGTTCAGGCAGGACTAGTTGCTCCTCTCCCTGGGTTCTGGGAATGAGCTGTACACATTGCAGCATCTATGGTATTGTATTGTAATTATCTATGGGCTCCAGACAAAGGCCTGGAGGGCAGAGGCGGTTCCTCACCCCTGTCGCTAACTTCTGCACTATAGGAATTTTGCATATATGGGGAATAAGAAGCACCTCTGAGCTTGACTGGTGCTGGCAGTGATTAGGGAGGTCCCAAGGAATGAGGGTCTGGCTGAGTATCAGGGGCCACTGCATGTCAGGCCCCAGAGATTCAGTCTGCTTGGCAAGAACTCTATTCCCCATTTCCCAGAGATGGTTCTCGTAATATGTTGGCAATGTGCCCAATCCAGGCTCTGACTAGTTCCTAAAACAAGTTAAATCTTTCCCTTTGGGACAATTCCGTCAGCAGGGGTAGATGAGCATGCTTCTCTGATGACCTTGGCGTTCGTAGCCCTGACTCTGGCTCTTTTCCATTTGGTTCCTCAAGGCCACAGCAGCAGCCCTGTTATGCTTGGCTGGGTTTCTGGCTGGTGAGGAGGTAAGCGCCGTCCTCTTCCCAGATCCTGCGATGGATGAGAGCGGTGTCCACACCCCCACCCACAGCTGCCTGTGCTTGGCTGGGATGGAAACTGGGCTGCTCATCCAACAGATCTCAGTGGAGATTGGAAAGTGCTCCTCGGAGGAGCGAGTTGTACCATTGTCAGGATGTGGACAGGAGCCAGGCTGCAAATGAGAACTACAATCTTCCCATCACCCTTGCTTTCCACTCTGGTGGAAGGACAATGCCAGCCCCAGAGCCTGGACACATCTTCTGTGGAGGGACCAAGTGCTACCAGACGAGCACTCCTGAAATGGGAACTAGGATGGCCAGAGAGAGCATAGGAAGTAGACTCTCTGAAGAATTCACCATTCTAGGCCGTGTCTGGCTACAGTGTGCAAGATTTCAACCCTTTAATTCCAACTTAACACACCTGGACAGTGAACAAGGTTTCTGAATCATCTCCAAAGTCCTTACCCTACATGTGATCCAAGGAGATCTAGAGGGGTAATGTATTAGTCAGTGTTCTTTAGGGGAACAGAACTTACACAATGAATGTATATTCATCTATGTGAATATATAAACACATATACACACACATATGAATATATATTCATTCTTATGTTCTGTATATATATCTATACACACACACACACACACACACACACACACACACACACACGCACATGCAGGGTATTTACTAGGATGGTGTTCAGGCTGTGTGTGGTCCATCTAGTCCAGCAATGGCTGTCTACCAACAGAAGGTCCAAGAATCCAGTAGTTGTTCAGTCTATGGGGCTGGATGTCTCAGCCGGTCTTCAGTATATTCTGGGAAGTAGGCTCTAATGCCAGTGACGGAATGGACTTGCTAGGGAGAGCAAGAGCAAGAAGGCAAAGTTAGAGCAAGCTTCCTTCTTTTATGTCCTTTACATAGGCTGCTGGCAGAAGGTGTGGCCCAGGTTAAAGGTGAATCTTCCCACCTCAGAAATCTGGATTAGAAGTGGGTCTTCTCGCGTCAAACTATTTAATTAAAAAAAAACAAAAAACAAAAAAACTTCACAGGTGTGCCCAGCCATTTGGGTTTTAGTTAATTTCAGACATCGTCAAGTTGACAACCGAGAATAGCCATTACAGGTAATGAAAAAGACATACATTTTCACTCACCTTTTCCCACTCTAGGCTCTAAATTAAAGAAAAATGTTTCAATGATTTTAGGTGTATAGGAGAAACCACAGGAATCCTTTCCTGTTGGATACATGACGGAATGAGCAAAGACGTCTCTGTGGTGCTGAGGGGGCTCTCAGTCGGTTTAGCTCCCTCACTGAAAACGGATGCACAGATCTTGTTGAGAAGCAGAGTAGAGAGAGGGGTACAGAAAGAGTGCTCGGCCAGGACTCAGTTCCAACCTGGTCACTGGTTCTACGAATTCGAGCTCATCGTGTCTTTTGAGTTTATTTTATTTCTAAAGGCTAACATAACTTTAAAATTGGCGCTGTGAACTATTCTGCATGCTTTACAAATGTTAGCTCACTTTTTAAAAAATGTTTTATTCTCTGTGTGTCAGTGTTTTGCATGCTTATGTGTCTGTACACCATTGTACATGCCTGGTGTTGGCGGGGGCCAGAAAACGGCATGAGATACCTTGAAACTGGAGTTACATATGTTTGTGAGCCTCCATGTGGGTGCTGGGAATCAAACCCATGTCCTCTAGAAAAGTAGCAAGTGTTCTTAACTCCTGAGTCAGTCTCTCCAGCCCCACTTACATGATTTTTTAAACAATCATGATGTGGGATTGTTAGCCAACTAATTTTATAAGTAAGGAAAGTGAAGGACACATTGCTGGGGATTGTGTTCAAATTCACATAGCTGGTAGGTGATGGACTAAAGCCTGGGCTCTTTCTGGGACTCAGTCTCTTTGTCTTTAAGAAGGGGGATAATGTTCCTTATCCTGGACACACTGGGGAGTTCATGCACACAGAAAAAAGACTGTGGGAGACACAAACAGAAAAGGTGGTCGTTTGCAAGCCAAGCAGAGATGGTTCAGAAGAAATCAACCGCGCTGGTACTTTAATTTCAGACTTTGACCTCAGGATTATGGAAAACTGTGAGGGAATAAATGAATATTCTTTAAGAAAAAAGCAAAGTGCTAGGCTTGCAAGCATGAGGAACTGAGTTCAAACCCTGGGGCCCACATAGTAGAAGGGGGGAAAGACTCCTGCTAGTTTTCTAGGACCACCACACCTGTGCTGTAGTACACATGTGTGAGCACAAAAGGTAACTTTAAAAATATAATACACAAAAAGGTACATCATGTCTGAGGAATAGCACCCCAGGGTGTCGTCATGTGCACATAGACTGCATATGTGCACATGAACACACACATGCACACACACAAAGACAGAAGAAAGGAAAGAAAGAGAAAGCATGTTGCTGTGACCATATCAGCACTTAGTTTCTCTGTGCTCTTATTAATTCATTTGTACTTCTGCATGATTAGAATGGAAGTCTAATACACAAGTGGATAAGGGCCTGGTCTTCTGTCTGTCTGTCTGTCTGTCTGTCTGTCTGTCTGCCTGTCTGCCTGCCTATCTATCTATCTATCTATCTATCTATCTATCTATCTGTCTGTCTGTCTGTCTGTCTGTCTGTCTGTCTATCTATCTATCTATCATCAATCATTCTATCTATCAATCATTCTATTTATCTATCTATCTATCTATCAATCATTCTATCTATCTATCTATCAATCATTCTATCTATCTATCTATCTATCATCAATCATTCTATCTATCTATCAATCATTCTATTTATCTATCTATCTATCAATCATTCTATCTATCTATCATCTATCTATCTATCTATCTATCTATCTATCTATCTATCTATCTATCTAAACTCACTAATGAATAGCACAGTCCTTAACACACAGTAGGTACTCAGGAGACGTTGAATGAAAAACATGAGTGGACCCATCCTCTGTGCTAGGATTGGACCAACCTCCCTCCCTCGCAAACATGGCTTCTTATGGGCATTGACTGTGTTTTTAAATGACAAGATCCTTGACTCCTGTATAGTCCTGGCACAGAAAGGTACTCACGCTAAATGAATGAAGCCACATTACTGCCCTTTGCCTTAGGTCAGACGTTGCCCATTAGTCATGAAGGTGTGAGCATGCTCAGGTGCTATGATCCAGTGGACACTGACACTAATAAGCAATAGAGAAATCTTTTGCAGTGAAAAAAGATAAGGTTGAGGAAGTGGAAGGGTTTTTTTTTTTTGAAGACTACATAACAAATCACTCAAAGTGTAGCAGTTTCAAACAACATCTACTATTTTTACAAACAGTTTTCTGCTGTGTGGGGGATAGCCACAGTTAGTCACAGTTAGTCAGTTAACTGCCCTCGGCTAGGGGCTGCCTGGGCTGGGCATGTCCAAGATGGCTGTCTGTCAATCTTTAGACTCTGCTTTTCCAGGCACCCTCCATCTTTGTAGTGAAGTCCAAGCATCTTTACAGCTGGACTCTAAGACTGGGAGAGAACTCAAACTCTCGGAACCAGATCAGACACTCTAGAACATTATCTCTGCCACATTCACTTGGGCAAAGTTAAGTTATGAGACTCAAAGGGAGAGAAAACAGAGCTCCTCCTCATGAGGGAAGGAACGGATAGATGTATGCCCAGAGATGGGAGAGGCTGTGGGTGAGTACCGAAAAGGTGCCAGCCAGAGCCTCCAAGGATCCTCATTTGCATGCGGACAGCTGCTGAGGTTTGGTTGTGGTTTGCCTACCAGGGAGACTGGTTTACTTCCCAGGTAGTAGAAACCACAGGGTGCCAGCAGGACAGCTGTGGCTAGGTCCTGATTTTGACAAGGGCGCTGTTTACCCTTTATCTCTTGTCCTCCAGGTGATACCACAAGGCAGGCAGTAGAGGGGGTGGGGTGACGGGGCACAGAATACCACAAGTTAGAGGCGGGACCGGGGATGCCATTGTCCCGTGGCTGAGGTATGACTGTTGGGCAAAAACGCAGATTTTTCCACCTAAATGATGGGATGATTCATAGAATCTTGCTGGAGTGCCGTCTCTTTGTTTAGCTTATGTGGCCAATAATGTCTGCTTTATCCAAGGAAATATCTAGGGGCAAGTTGCACGAATTTCGAGTCAGGCTGCCTGAGTTCATCTCCTGGTCCTTCCATCTACCGGCCATATTGCTTTATGAAAAATACTTAATTGTTCTATGTCTCAGTTTCCTTTCCTGTTGAGGAGAGATAACAATATTTAATGTTTATAGAGTTGTACAGATTGGATGTGTTTTAAAAGTAGAGCGGTGTCTAAAACAATGCCCAACACATGATTTACCTGTGGCCCATAGCTGAAATTTTTAAAGGGCTTTGATGGGACGTTCACTTGAGCCAGTGCTAGCTAGAGCCAGCATGTGCTTTGCCCATAGTAAATGATGGCTATTATGTTTGGAAAATGGGTTCTTCAGTCGTTCCCCCGCTTACCATTTTTACACTGGGGGAACTTTGGAGCAAATACCTCAATTTTTTCTCATTTTAATTGCTCCTCTGAAAGCAACAATTATCTAAAGTTGCTTCGAGTTTGTGATCTGCTGTGGGCAGAGAGACTCTCTCTGTCAAGTGGGAATATGCCTAGTCCCCCTTCCCTGATGGGTGGGTCCTCTCCCTGCCCCACATGAACACTAGAGAGGAGTCCACCTCTCTCTAGACAAGTGAGTGTCAGCCCCATGAGATGGGGCCCCCACTTCAACAGTTCCTGGCTCGTCCTGAGGGTAGTAGAGTCCTCCCCTGTATATTGGAAATAGCAACGCTATCTGCCCATAGAGTTATCGAAAAATTAAATGAGGCAATACTGATGAGAAGGGTTTATATGGTGCCTGGCTTATAGCAAGTGTCAACTATAGGTAATAGGTTGAAGTAATTATTAGGCACATTCGAGTTCGAAGACCCAGTTAAAATGCTCCCTCCTCCAGGAAGACTTCCCAAGCTGCTTCAGACAAAAACAAGCTGGCTTCCTCCCCTGAGCTTTCTTCTCACCCTCTCTCTACCTTTTCGGTAGCTTTTTTTCTCTTTCCACACTGGATTGGACTACACGGTGCGTTCAGAGCTTGTACCCCTGGTCTGTTCCAGGTCTAGACACAGGGTAGAGCTAAGATCTGTGTCATCATTTATAACTGTGAACAGGGCATCTAGTCTCAGCAAGCTTGTCGATGCCCTTTGGGACTCTTTCGTCCCTCTAAGGAGCAGTGACTCTCAGGGCCGGAGAAAGACTTTGATCCGTATCACAGGGTTGTGTATCCTTCCGAAGTTCAGAGTTCAGAGCTCAGAGCCCCATTTCCTTAGCAGAAGGCAGCACACTCACTCACTGTTGCTGGGATTAACCAGGATCACTGGTGTTAGAGGCAGACAGCAGACCTCCCCGCCATCATGGCTTTCCTCCGGCTATGGCTCCAAGCAGTTTCCCAGTCTTGAAACCCACTGCAAACACTGCAGAGACTCTCTCGGGAGGCCCCTTGCTACAGATGTGATGTACACATTTGTTCTTTTTAGTGAACATCATACTAACATCAGGACGAGCCAGTAACTGTTGAGGTGGGCCCCCATCTCATGGGGCTGACGCTCGCTCACCTGTCTAGAGAGAGGTGAGGCTGGGACAAAGAGAAAGGAAGGCTTCTACCTGGTGTTCATGTGGGGGCAGGGAGAGAACCCACACATCAGGGAAGTGGGGGAACAAAGCCTATTCCCACTTGATGGGGAGTCTCTCTACTGGGTACATCACAATTCAGGCAGGAGAACATGAGCATCCCAAGAAGGGCAGATATGGAACGAATGTTCTCCTTCCCCAGGAAAGCACATTGTGTCCCTATCTAGCAATTCCATAGAGAGTGGCTCACTCCCCACTGTGGTTCAAGGACCGGGAGAAAAAAGGATGTGAGAGGTGGAAATTGATCCCACCCCAGAGCTCCTGACAGCCTCATGGATCCGGGGAAAAGCTGAGCACCAGAAAAAGAATCAGGGGACTAGCACCTTCCATGCTCCATGGGGAGCACTGGCTGCAGGTCAGGAATTTGGCTTTGGAGCCCATATGCTTCAAAGCAATTACGCAGTGAGAATCCATGACAGAGTGATAGAGAGAGCTTGTAAACCTTAATACACACCGGTTCCTTCTGGCCTGGTGTCTAAAGGGGATTCATTTGGGGTTTTATTTGGCCTTCCACGGGGCTTTGGAATAATTTACTGGGTGGTGAGGGAAGCTCTGTGGAGCATTTCAAACTTAGTGCTTTTGTGCAGGCAGGTGCTAGGGAGATTAATTAGGAAAAGAAGAGGAATGTGATTGCAGTTGGGCTCCGAGTTTATGGAGCACTTCGTACCAGGGAGCCTAATCACCCCAGAGGGCATTGTGAAATTCCGAGGAGATGCAGGCTTCATTAGCTTTTGTTTGGAGGATTACAGGATGAATGGCTCATCTCAGGGGAGGAGACAGTGTTTCCTGGACATGGAGGTGGCGCAGAACAGGCATGCCTGGGGTCTGGGCAGAAGGCTGTGAGCTGTCATGATTCTGTGGAGAGATGCTATGGGAAAGGATGACACATGGAAGAGCTGGAGTGACTCACTTGGGGGGGGTTTGGAGTGTAACTCTTGGCTTCACTCTGTTCTCTCTGACTTTGGCTGTGAGGGGATTGGGTCCCAAACAGCTGTGTCTTCCTGGGCTCCATGGGCTCTAAGATGGCCTCTGATCTCTGCTGACCAGTGCTATCAGCCTTCAAACTCCTTATCCACTGGGGCTGTTCTCAAAAAAAAAAAAAAAAAAGAAAGAAAGAAAAGAAAAACAGCCAACGCGGCAGCTCCGGGTGGCCAGGATTGCGACATCAAATGTGTTTGTTCCCCATGTTTGTGAAATACCTCAGAGGCACTAAGCAGTGCCACCTGACTACTTTTCTGATTGCCACACGGCCCTGGCTCCATCTGGCAATACTCAGCTGCAGCTGACTAGTTGGAGATTTTGAGATGTTTTCGGGCTGAGAAGGTAGAGATCTCCTTCTGCCTGTCCAGGTGCAGAGCATCCTATCTTCCCGGTTCTGACGATCACTCGATGGGGTTGGAATCAGCTCTGCCAGCCTGTGGTGAGCACTGTGGCTGTGGACTGCTTACTCAACCTCTCTGGGCCCCAGCCACTTCCACTGCCTGGTGATAACAATTCCTATAGTGTGTGATTGTCAACCACATGTGTGACACCCAGACAGGAAGTCAGGACCTCAGGTCACTCGCCAAGCTTCCTGCCCTCCCCCATCCCAAGTTGCGCCGAAAGCAAAGCTGACCTCAGATTCTCAAGCTGTTAAAATTCAGTCTTGCTTTTAATTTTTGCAAATGTATGATGGTCAGGTTTTGCCTGAGAGCAGGAATAAGCTGCCTGGTTAATATCTAACTTAATGGGAACTCAGAAACCCCAGGAAATGGGCTCAAGAATTGGTTGAGGTTCATAGTGGTACTGCCCCAAAGGGACAAACCCAATAATTATTGAGCTTCTATTATGTGTAAAAAAACCCAAGAGAGTAATTTTGCACATGATTCTCGTTTTCTTTATCTCTTTAACCTTAAATAGATAGCATTGCCCTAAAATAATAGTACTTAGTAAATATTAACTGAATGACTTTTACGTGGTAAGCAATGTTCTATGAAGAACATGCAAGAAAACCGAGAAGCAGCCTGAAGACATGACTTACTGAAGACCACAGAGCCGGCAGGCAGCAGGTCATGATACCATTGCAACTCTTTCGAGTCTTGTTGTAAGGCACTACACAGATGCAGGTATGCCCATATGTGCACACGTCTTCAGATAAACACCCCCCCCCCACATGTATGTATACCCATGCGTGCACACATATACCATTGCCAACATACACATGCTCACATACAACAGCACAGCAAGGAAGCACATCTGTGTACCATTCTAACACATCTGCACATGCATATGTGCTTGCACACAATCATACACACACTATCCCATGCACCAGCAGGAAACTGCTCAGCAGCATTTCATCTGCTCCTCCTACTTTTTCCATCCATCTTTCTTCCTCTGCGCCTTCCTCTACCATTGTTTCTTCCTCCCTTCCTTCTTCCTTCCCTTTTCTGTCTTCTCCATCCCCCCGCCTCATTCTGTGGCCATATCTCTCTTTGGACCTTTCTAGCTATGAATGTTTAGGGAATTTGTAGACAACCCCCCCCCCCACACACACACACATGCGCCCTACTCATCAGAATGATCAACCACAGATTTGAGACTCAGCAAGGCTAACAGGAGTTGAATCTATTTGGCAAATTGTACCTTGGCTAGGCTTCCCCCCATGCAGATGTGCTGACCCCCGGGAGTCTCTCTTTCCTTGCCCTCCGCCTCGCTGCACAGTGTACTCATGTTCATGTCTGGCTGTTGAAGCTGGGAGTCCCCAGCCCAGCATTCCCCCCCCCACCCCACCCCCACGCTTTCTCATACATGTGCCAACTACCTATGAAGGCTTCTTCCAAGTGTTTCATCATGCCTCGGGGTGGGGATGCATCTATTCTGCATTTCAACACTTTGTTTCCACCTGGCATTTCAATTGCCAGCTAATAGGTGAAGTAATTCCTCTCCACGCTGACTTCCATGAAGCCGTGCTTTATGGAGACCTGTGCTCTGACCCCTAAGGTGCTCGTGGGGTTGTGGCAGGTCCAACCTGCAGTCTTTAATAGCCACCAGAGATGGGCTGGGGGGTTCCGGGTTTCTCAGTAGAGATAATTAAAAAGCGGAATTATTTCATCATCTCAGCAACTCAAGGTGGGGGTGGTGGAATTTGAGAAACTTTGGCAACTCCCGGGTCTCAGTCCAACAGCGTCATCTTTCCCAACTCATCTGCTTTCTTGTGGTATCTGGGACATCTCCCCCCCGCCCCCAACCCCCACCCTCCCTGTGTGTGTGTCTAAAGCACCTTGCCTCTACCAGTAAAGGCTCCCGAACCCTTTTCTGCCAAGTTCTTTCTCACTGGGACCCTTGGACTCCCAGCGTTTATCCTCTCTCAGGCCGTTTGCATTGCCCAATTGGACAGGTTTGCTGGGGCAGGCTAGTGAATTCAAGCCTCATAAACAGTTCCCAGGTGTGGGGACAGCATATTCTGCAGCTAGCTCAGGAGTGGCTTTAGCAACATGTACTTTGTCTGGGGCAAGCTCACTGTCACACACACACACACACACACACACACACACACACACACACACACATACACCCACACACACACCTGGAGAAGATTCAACAGGAAGATGCAAAGGGGAGCATTAGTGTGGATGGTACGCTGTGGAACAGAATATTGCCTGGTGAGATAAAGGGGACTGAGCCCCAGGTGCTTCATGGGCATGGGGCCAGATCCTGGGATTGTTCAATAGAAAGAAATGGAATTCTGGGGGGTGGGGCTCTCTAGAGCACTTAGCTGATAGTCTTATATGGTGATTACTTATGATTCAGACTGATGTTGTAACTGGACCATAAATGCTTAGCAGGCAGGGTTTGGGCTTATGGCTATTTTTCCTTTCTAGTATTACCTAACCCAGAGCCTTATATATATAGGTAGCATTCAATAAAGGCACAAAAGAAAAGGAATTCAGGCTAAAATTGCTTGACACGATGTCACATCCCAAACCTTCTGCTCTGAGTTAATTCCTATGATGGCATATGCCCCCTTTCTCTCCCCTATCCGGTTCCCATTTCAATGTAATATAGTACCATACCAGGCCATGAGGAGCTATGTTAGAGCAGGAGGAGCAATTTACACACACACACACACACACACACACACACACACACACACACACGCACACACATTCACACACACACTCTCACACACACATTCACACACACACTCATACACGCATACCAATGGCATTGGGTGGGTGAGGTTAGAGTATGAATACAGGCTGCCGCCAGGCTTACCAAAGCCTTGTGATACCTCATGTTCTACGAAGCAGAAAGTCACCTGATGTTACAGACACCAGGAAAGCCTTCTTGCATCCAGCAGTACTCCTTGGGACCCTGCACAGAAGAAGAGACTTTCCGGGATGGGCACAGTGGAGATGCAGTGTAGGGACTGTCCACACTTACTTGCTTCCCCCTTTTCTTGTTTACTCATCTGTCCATCTAATTCGCAGGCTCTGCTTTTGGTCAAGCGTGGTTCCAGGCTTTGAGGACAGAGTCGTGGGTAAGACATGTTGATAATCCTGTGCAGAAACCAGATAATGAGCAAGTGAGAAAAGCATTAACTGGCAAAGCCCTGGGTGTCATGGAGTGTTGAAGGCAGGGCAGGAAGGAGAGTAGGCAAGGACCCAGCACAGAGGATAAGAGTGGTGATTAGCCTGGAATGGGACACCAGAGGAAGTGTGATGCAAGACATATCCTAAGCATGGACTTCCAGGAGTCCTGTGTGGCAGGAGTATAGGAAGTCCAGGGTGATGGGAGAATGAACCAATAAAATGGAGTGGGAAGATGAGCAGTGGGCGTGGCTAAGGTCAGGCAGAGGTCACATGGAACCACTCCTGTCCTGGTAAGGATTTTGGACATCATCTACAGCATTCCTTATTAGTTACTCTCATGTTTCTGTGACAGCTGATGGAACGATCTGAAGAATGAGAGATTTCTTTGGCTCATGGCTTCAGAGGGTCTCTGTTCATCATGTGTAGGCAGATTTTTCTTTGGGCTGACAGCTCACAAAAAAATGACACAGAGACTTATTAATTGTGAAAGCTTGGCCTATAGCTTAGGCTTGCCCCACTAGCTCTTATTACTTAAATGAACTCATTTCTTTTAATCTACGTGTTGCCACGTGACTGCTGGCTTTTACCTCTTCTCTTGCATGTCTTGCTCTCTCTGTGTCCAGCTCTCAAGTCCTGTTTCTTCTTGCCAGAGCTCTCTGTCCCCAGAAGTCCCACCTAACCTCTTCTTGCCTAGCTAATGGCCATTCAGCACTTTATTAAACCAATCACAGTGACCCATCTTCACACCATGTAAAGGAATATTCCACAGCATTCATGGTGGGCAGATATGGATTGTCCATTCAAAGGGAGACAGTTGGGAGTGTGTGTCAGAGGCTGTTCACATCATAGCTAACTGGGAAGCAGAGAGTGTCACAAGAACCAGGGACTGGGTATAATCTTCAAACGTCTGCCCTTAGCGAAGTATTTCCATCAGCTAAAGTCCACCTTCTAAAGGTGTTTGCTCGTTCCGTATAGGACCATCACTTGCAGAACTAGCATTTGAAGCTTGTGCAAGCAGGGAACATTTCAGATTTAGCCAAACATCTAAGCAAGGGATGCTCCTGGGTTAGGCTGCAAGTGGTGCAAAGATGGGGCCATGTGGGGAAGTTCTTAGGACAGGAAGCCTGACAACAAGAAGTGAAGGGGAAAAAAAGCAGGATGACTGTAGAGCTTCTCAGTGAAGTAGTTGGTAATGGGAGGCTGCTGCTGGCTGCAGATGGGAGGGCAGTGGGCAGGGTTAGGGGGTGTGGGTGGGAGGTGACAGGCTCATGAATGTGAACTGTGGTCCAGGAGACCCTTACCTACGGTGATGAAGATGGCACCTGGAACCTGGCTGAGAATGTTTCCTCTTTTTTTCTCTCCTTTTATGTTTCAGGTCTCTCCTCTTTTGTACCCTTGGCTCAAGGTCTTCTCCTCTCATTAGCCCCACTAGTTCCTGGGAAGGCTGGAAGGTGGGAAAGCTGTCCGGAGGACAGGCTTTGCAGAATATATATTACCGTGAAACTATTAACTATCAACTCAGGAGGGGGCTCACTGTGGTGCTGAAATGACTACATCATTTAATTCCATCCCATTCATATCACTCAGCTCAGCCAGTATCTTCTGCGTGCTTGCTCTGGAGCTGCAAGCATTGACAAATAGACCATGTTCACTGTTCTCGTGGGCTAAGGTCAACATGATCACTGGGGAAGTAGATGTGCAGTAAAAATTGAACACATTAAAGAAACAGCACAAAGCACCCCGAGATTGCAATCGGGAGGCATGTAGCACCTCAATCTTACTGCTTTTCAGAATCAGAAGTGCAGGTCCGGAGAAGTCAAGCTATTCAGTTGACAGTGTTTAGAAGCAAAAGTTGGGCTGGGACTCCTTTCGGAGCCCCATCCCCACACAGTTGCCAGTACTGTGTCAGACACAGCGCTCTACAGGATACACCTTCTCATACATGACATGTCGCAGACCAAGAAGGAGAAGGTGACAGCCTTGGGTTGGGTAGATCTGGGTGCAAGTCCTCATTACAGTATGTGTGGCCTTGTGCAAGCTTTAGTCTGTTTATCCCTAAAGTGAGCAGTAATAAATCTAGAGCTAAATTAAGGGACCTCACAATCTGGGAGTACTGAGGGGTTCATTTACAGCATAGCTTTGTCTTCATTTCCCATGGCCTCTAGTACCACTGCTCCACTATTGCTTTGGGCCTGGATCTTGTCATTTTTTTTTTTGTCTACTTTCACAATATAAATGGAATCTGAGTTGAGTTTTTATGTGGTTGATTTATGAAGGGAGGACTCTCAGGAGGAAACGGTAGGTAGTGAAGGATGTCACAGTTGGGACAGAAGAGGCTCCATGAAGATGCATCTCAGCTGGAGACTAGCCTCAGCCAATCTCACAATGGAGCCTATCTCAGGCAGGAGGCGGGCATGAAGAGGACATGCTGTCTGGTCTTAGCCAATCACTTATTGCTGGATTGCAGGGAGCTCTAGTGGGAAATGAAGTGTTCAGACCAAGGTGAGTCAGGATCGTATTGGTTTCAAGTGTCAGGAACACAAATAAGCTTATAAATGTGAGCCTCCTGAGCCTTACAACTGCGAGGGTCAAGTGCACGGCACATGTTACTTTGTGGCTGTCGTCAGATATCTGACAAGAAGCAGCCCAAGGAAGGAAAAGTGTATCTTGGCTGATGGCTTCAGAAGGGATACAGCCCATCATGGCGGGGAAGACATGCCGGTGGGGATGAGATGAAGCTGATCATATTGCTGTCAAGATCAGAAGGCCTAGAGTAGACAGGAAGTGCGGTCGGCCTATAAAACCTCAAAGTCCACCCCAAACGACCCACTTCTCCCAGCAAGATTCTGCCTTCTTCCACAACTTCTCAAAGCAGCCTCGACAGCTGGGGACCAAGCATTCAAACCCATGAGCCGATGGAAACCATTTCAGGTTCAAGACGCAACAGGTGGCTTCAGCTGTGGCTGGAGCCAGGGGTCTCAGGCGCTGTTCTCTTCCAATTCTAATCTCCCCCATGTCCCCATCCTTCTCAGGCTGGCTTTCTCCAGGACGGGGACCCCCAAGCTCCAGGTTTCCATCAGCTTTTTAGCTCCTACATTTATGGGGGAGGGGGGAAATTTTTTTTCTAAAAGGTTTTTGACTAAATTCCCCCAGATTGGTCTGAGACTCTAGGTAGATGGAAAGTTCTGACCGGGCCAGCCTTTTGTGGTTGCTGAGGGTCACCTTCCACCTACAAGAGTGCAGTTCCTATTGTACAGGTGTGTGTGTTGTTCATATCACCATTCTGTGTCCTAGGCACAAAGTCAAGTCCTCAAGCTAGACCAGTGAAGGAATGAATGCCCCCACATTTACCTGTTTGAGAGCAAGTGCTGGGTCTAACTATTCTTTCTTATCTGCGTATTAATTCAACTCTTCCAGCACTTACTTACTGAGGGCCAGATATGATGGGGGAGAGGATAAGTAAAGTAAGGAAAGGTGTGGAGGGTCCAGGAGAAGGGTGATTTGGAAAATGGACTCAGAGGTCAAGATGCAGCTCCACATCTTTGCAAAGAAGACCCAAGGGCTGGCACCGAGGAAAGCCTAGCCCACTTGCCCTTGCATGGCCCTTCTCCTGGCCCTGTGGGAAGGAAGAGACCCCACCCAGCCGGAAAGGGGAGTAGTTACATGCTGGAATGATTTGTGAGTATTTTACGGTGTTATCTGTTAATAATAAAAATGAAATTGCATTAAAATACAACCATGTGTGGGCTGCAGGACAAGTTAATGAGTCCTCACGTAGTCAGATGCGTGTCCCTTTAATTGAGGCATAATGATGCTGCTAATAATACCCTGGGTCTGCTTGTGGCTTCTTTCTTCTGAGGAGCTCAAAGCACTTTCTCCGCTTATCTCATCTCCCTCCCTGACTTCCCAGGGAAGTGGCTCTTATCGGGGGCCCGGCCCCCATTTCTCAGGGGTCTGGGTGCTGTGACTCATGGCCTGGGTGTGGTGCAGGTGACTCTCCTTCCTTAGCTCCCTCTGTTAATGTCTCCATTTCCTAGGTGACCTTGACGGTCCTGGCTTTCAGGGCCCTCTGCACGATCTGACCCAACCCTGGGAGGTCGAGTGGGGAAGAAGGGAAAGATGGGAAATAAGGGCTGGTTGTGGGTCCAGAGGGAGATGGGAGGCCCCAAGGAGTCAGGATGTTAGAAAGACAGAATCCTGAGAGTGGGGGATGCTTTTTTTTTTTTTTTTTTTTTTACCATCTCATCTCTCAGGCCAAATGCAGCACATGGTATGCTGTAGGTACGTAATCTAAATATACAGAAGGTGAGATGGTGGGTAGAAACGCCTTGGGATTATTCCAGGCCCAGTTCAAAGGTCACATCTCCTCTCTCAAATGCCTCCCTTGGTCCTTCCTCGGGGTCTTATCGTGTCACCATGGACTCTCCTAGTCCCTTAGAGCCTTGATTTATTCTTCTCGGAGGGTGTTGTGTTAGCTGTGTGCCAGCCATCTCCACATTGGCACCAAGATGAGGCGGGGTCTGACTTGTTCTATATCCCAAGGGTATATACACACAGAAGGCTTCATAACATAGACTCAGGAGACAGGGGCATGGGAACAGTTGGCAGGGCTTTGACATAGGAAAGACCAGATTTAAACCCTGTATCCTGCCTCACAATGTCTGTGGGGACCAGCAAGCACCTTAACCTCTGTGAGCATACTCTTTCCCTGCTTTCTTATTCCAACAGAACTCAGAAGACTCACTTTGCGGGCTTGTGGTGACGTTAACTGTGGTGATTCTCCTTGATACTAAGTAGGTGCTGGGTGTTATTTCTAGTGATTAATTTTAGGATTGGTGGTTCCCAGCCCTGGCTCCAAATCAGACTGACCCTTCTTTGGAGCAGATTTGCCTGGAAGCCCCCTGGGAAATTCTGGTCCCCACACTTGGGGTGGGTCCAAGGCACCCACCCACCTGTAAGAAAGACTCCTCTGATGGTTCTTGTGCCAGAGGGACTTAATATTTGTCACATTGTATGTGATTAAATATAAAATAGTATAAAAGTCATTATGTCTCTTGTTTCTAAGGTCTAGGGAAGGGACAGTAAATGTCTCCGGGTACAAGGGCTAGTGGTCTCTTCCAAGGAAAACGATTGGGTTCACACTGCAGCCAGGTAGCCCATGAAGACAGTGGACTGGAAGAGAGTCACCTGGCTTCTTTCCAGTGGCTCTATGATCCAATTAAGCTTCCAGACCTGAGCTTTACCTGTTGCTTTCTCTGGGGGAAGAGTCTAGGGCTAACGTCCTCAGTGTGGACTTGCTGCATTTTCACATTTGAAGTACAGATCCAGTGGACTGAAGAGCCTGGGAGACTCCATGACTGTCATTCAATGGGGTCTCAAGATGTGCTCCTTGGCCTTTGGTAAATTTATATCTCAAATTTATGAAGAATTAGGGGAGGAGATAAAAGTTTATAACCATTTGCAGCTTCTGCCAGTATCTGAGAGACCCTAAGGAACCTCTGTGAAAACCTGTGAGCCAGCCATGCCATCTTTCTGGAAACAAACAGCCCCTCAAAGGACTCCGTGAAGGTCCAGCGTCCGTGATACAGATGGAATTAGGTTTAGGGCTCGAGTGAAGGCAGAACCCTGCCAGCTCCTTGTTGGGCAACTTGGAACAGGCTAAAGAGCCCACACAGAGATTATGAGACATGAGCCAGATAATGAAAAGGATGTGGGGACTCTGTCCCAAGCTTGAGAGAAGTTGGTGAGTCCAAGGTTTTGTACCTAATTTACTTTCTATCATGACTATAGAAAAACTAAGGAAAACTGTAACCATAAATACCTAGTCTGCAGTGTTGGAGCATCCATCTTCAGCCTACAGATCCAGAATATCTGACAGATTTTTCTTTGAAGCAGGAATTTTGAAGGACTGTCCTACCTTGTCTTGGCAAAGTTTGGTAGTTGTCTTCTTTTGTGTCCTACTTGTCCAGTTTGGACAACATAATGTCAGCAGTTGAGGCAAGGGCAATTTCTTTGCCCAGTGGCTAGCTTTTGCCATAAAGAAAGCAAACTTATATGAAGGTTCTTTGATGCCCATCATCCTTTTTAAAAGTTAATTAGTGCTGCCAGGAGCAGACGTGTCTCACTGTCATAAAAAGCCTTATGCTATTAAAATATTTTAAATGCCATATTCTATAGGTCCTTGAAGTGTTTGAAGATCACCTATCTAAAATATATCGTTGTATGACCTTGAAAACATACCTAACATGACTATAAGTTTGACTGTTATAGATGACTATAACCTGTATTTCTTTATTATCCTACATGGCTTTCGAGGACTAAAACTTTATATTACATTTTTAAATGAGCTACATAGGTACAATACCTTAAACAAGAACAGAAACATATATAGTGTATAACAAAAATAACCTTAAATTGGTATCAATAAACAAAAATCCATACCAATGTAAAATATTTGAGTCTAGTGGTTGTTCAAAAGTAAACTCAACAACCTACCCTTTTATCCACCACTTCTATACTATATCCCCCCTTTTTCTTTTCAAAAAAAGATCCCTGAATCTAATCTCTTGTTCAATTTTTTTCTCCTGACCATGACCAATAACAATTTGTAACCTTCCCCGCCCCAATGATGACAAACATCTATAACCCACCAAATGACCAAAAAACACCCACCCCATCTCTTGGGAATGTGGGCGTTCACTAGACTGCTTCCTGTTGTCTGGGGACACTGACATCTTTAAGGGACCCTGAAAAAATTGGGGTCAACTCCTGGGGAGGCTAGCTGTTGTCCAGTCTCAGTATGATGGAATAATGCAAGGCTTATCTAAAGTTCTGGCTAGAGAAGTCTGTGAGGCTGGACCATTTCAACCAGCAGTCTTGAAGCTATTCTGGAGGCAGAACTTTAAGGAAACTGCAACAGAGGCACTCTGCCAGGCTGGATCACCTGGGCCACCCATTTTCATTGGTGTCTGGTCCCCTTGTTCTGTCTTGTAGTTTTTTTTAGGTTTATTTCTTTATGTCCATAGCCAGGATTTTCAGGGGGGTCTTCCCCAATCAAATCTGATCTCTATCAACCTTGAATGAATCCACAGCCTTTTGTTTTCTGTAGAAACAAAAGCATAACCTCTTCCCCAACATAACACATTTTTTGACTCCCATTTTGAAGTTAGGATATTTTAAAAATATATAGGATGGTTTAATTTCGTAGTTTTTATAATCCAATGTCTCTCATCAGCTATTGTTTGCTCATCAGCAATCAAAAATTTAAAGTCAATACAGTACCATACAGTATTCAGACTCCTTGTGTATTTCCCATCTCTATGTAGCTTATCCTTTTTATATTATTTTATTTTCTCTTTAAAGATTTTTATCTTATTATTTATAAACTATTTTTTCTATAGCTGTCTATACCCATTTTCTTTTCTTTTTTAAGCCTACACACATTTTTTTTTAAACACACAGTAACCTGTTTAGAGATTTTTTTTTTCCAATCTGAACCTGCTTTACTACATATCTGTAACCTTTTCTCTCTGCATGAACAAAATCTTAAGCTGGTGGCTCAAGCCTGCAGGCAGTGGCTGAGAATGTGTCTCTGTACTGTGGCCTGTATGAGAGACTATGGGACTAGGAAGCCACGTTTGGCTCCAATTTTGTATGTTTGGAATTTTTTTTTTAAGCTTTCTCAGAAAACTTTCCAAGATGGATGCCATTTGTTGCCAGTCTTTCTCTGTCCTACCAACCAGCTCCCAGATAACCACATGGAGACTTATTATTAAATATGAAAGCTTGGCCAATAGCTTAGGCATGTTTTAAACTAGCTCTTTTAGCTTAAATCAACCCATTTCTGTTAATTTACATGCTGCCACATGGCTCATGGCTTGTTACCTCATCTCCTACATGTCATGCCTCCTCTGAGTCTCCTTGGGACTCTGCCCTTCTTTTTTCCCAGCTTCCTCTGGGCTTGGAAATCCTGCCTAGCTATTGGCCATTCAGCTTTTTATCAAACCAGTCGGAGTGACACATCTTCACAGTGTACAAAAAGATCATTCCACAACAAGAAGTAAATGACCAGAGAGAGAATCTAAAAAGACCCATGTGCACATGACGGTGGGAGTCAGGGGTCTTGCTGATGCTGCGTGTGTGAGGCTTACGGCCTCTCCCATGGAACAGGCAGCAAGGAATGGGGCTCAGGGTTAGAACACAGAGTGGGACGTCCTCTCACACATGATTGTCTTCAGTGTCTAACAGCTGTAGGAACCATCTATTTCGTATATGAGACAGCTGAGGCCCAGGACGGTGAAAGCCCCCAGAGTCACATGGCAATCTGGCGTACCAGAATCTCAACCCACATTCATCTGACTCTGTGCTCTTCCCTCACTGCTACAGTTGCCTGTGAAGTGGTTGGTGGGAAGTACTCGGGCATCTTTAGATTCTCCCTGGAGTGGCTGTCTAGCTATTCTTTGCAGCAAAGCAGACAGCATTCCCGATCCTTCCCTGGGAATGGGCCACTCCTGGTATTTGGTTAGGGAGGGGAGTTGTATATACCAGGATCAAAGACACCAAGGTGTGGGCTACTGTCATCTCAGGCGAGAGATGAAGGCCTTACCCAGGATCCTAAGCAGAGCCATGCATTGTCTCTGCAAGCTGAGCCTGGGGTGATGATGGCCCCGAACAGATGATCAGTATGAGAACTGACCAGGGAGAGTAGATAGGTCCTGATGTCTCGAAATCCACAGATTTTCCTAAACCTGGTGTGTTACCTGGGAGTCTTGTAGGATTGTGCAAGGGCGACCTCTGCTTGGGCCCAGGAAACAAGACAAACAGCTTCTTTTCCGTGCACTGCAAATGACTCATTTTCTAAGAAGCCCAGTCATTCTCTGGTTGGCTTGGGAACCAAGCCAGGACAGAGTGAGGCAGGGAAGACATGGAGTGGGTGGCAGCATCCTCCTCCTCCCCCTTTCCCGTCCGCTGCAAGTACAAGCCTTAGCCCATGGGTAGGGGAGCATCATGAGAACCCCTGTCCCCCATTCTGACCTGCTTGCCACTCCTGACCCGTAGATCTTGCACTTACAGACCAGCCTTGATCGGGACGTTCGGATCGGCCCCAGCTTTAGTTTTGCCATTGGCACAATGGGAGTAACATCGCCTGACTCTCAGAGTTGTGAATAATCAAGGAGGCTTAATAGAAGAGGGATGCTTGAGTTTAAATCATTAGCCCTGTGCCCTGTCACTAACATGGGAAGTCTGCAGCCCTTTGGAGTTCAGGAAGGACCACCCATGAAACAGAGCTCGGTTGTGCCGTTGCTGCGAGAACTGCATAAGAGAAGGCTCCTGCCCCCGGCACTTCTCACACATCCAGCAAAAAGTGTTAGTTGCCTTCTCTCTCCTGGCTCATTCCCTTATGACTTTGCCAAGAGGAGATATTTTGGATCTGAAGATATCAAATGATTTCAGGCACCACTCTCTTCCAGGTTCCTGTTTTAGAAACTGGGATCAGAAAAGTACAGCCTCTCAGGTTGTTGTGAGACCGAGTCGAGGCGAGTCCCCATGCCAGCACAGCTCCGGAAGTGCTCCGTGGTGTCAGCTTTGTGGCTGGTTATAAATAGTTCTCCTCTGTGTGGGTGATGCCTCCTTGGCTGGTGCTGTGTGTGCCTGTGTGGTCAAGGCTGAACTGACTCACCCTGGAATCACAGGCCTAGGTAGCGACACCCAAGGTAGCCGGGCAGGAGCAGCTGGGCTCCTTACTAAATGCAAGGGACAGCTCAGGTGTCCTTGTAAGAGGTACCTTTGGCCTTTGCTAGGCCCAGAGTAGGAGAGGAGGTATGCCTGTGGCTATTAGGTCACAGGAAAACAGGATGCCCCTATATTTTTCCTAGACAGGAAACAGACAAGGATGCTCGAAGGGTGTGCTGTGCTTCTTTCACGGAGGCTGGCCATCTATGAGGCCATAGATGATTGGCAGCTGAGGAGACACCCCTCATTCATGTGGGGCAAATGGACTGGGCGACATCCCAGAGCCTGCTTCTGGCCAAATCTGACAAGATAAGCTTCCTTCCCAGGAAGTAGAGGAGAGGGGTGAGACTCAAGCCCAGGGTACACGTAACTGTATTCTATATAAAATTATACAATTGTGTGTGTGTGTATAATAGATATAGTTATGGACCTGGGGCTGGGAGCTGGGGGAGGCAGACATCTCAGTGGATGTCTAGGAGGAACAGAGGAAAGCTTGTGAAGGAGGCCACATGTCAATCAGACTTTTAGGTGGAAATAAGGAGAAAATGAGCATCTCACTTCCCCATCTCCCCCTCATCCTTGACATCACCAACTGACTCCCTCACATTATGGAACCACTTTCACTGAGGTCATCATTGACCTTCTTGTGGCAAACCAAAGCCTCCCTTTTAACTAATGGGGGTGTCCACTTGACATGTAGTCCATTTTTCCCTTGACTCCTGGTTCTTCTCCTGCCCCTCTGGCGACCTTGTTCCCCTTTTCATTGTGACTTTATCTGTCCCAGCTACCTATCTATTTACCTTCCATCTATCCATCTTTATGATGGAGAGACTTTAATAGAAGCAATGTTTACAGAAGTATGGAGGTTCCCAGGAGAACATGACCCACAGAATCAACTAAGCATGGCTCATAGGGGCTCAGGAGACTGAAGCAACAATCATGGAGTCTACACGGGTCTGTACTAAGTCTGCTGCATACCTGTTGTGGTTGTTTAGCTTGGGGTTTCTGTGGGACTCCTAACAGTGGGAGTGGGGGTGTCTCTGACTCTTATGCCTGCTCTCGGGACCCTTTTCCTCCTACTGGGTTGCCTTGTCCAGCCTTGATATGAGGCTTTGTGCCTAGTCTTATTTTATCTAGTTATGCCTGTTAGGTTGGTATCCTTGGAAGACCTATTCTTTTCTGAAGGGAAACGGAGGAGCAGTGGATCTTGGGGAGAGGGGAGGTGGTGGGGGACTTAGAGGAGGGGAGGAAGGCTGCAGTTGGGATGTATTGTATGAGAGAAGAATAAATGAAAAGAAAACCCCAAAAGTGGTTTTGAAGATTAATTTCAAAATATAAGCCATATTTGGAGATCCTCTTTCAAAGCACATGTATAAGCACTTTTGTCTAAATATATAAGCTCTACGGCTACTCCTCTACACTACATATAATCATTTGTTTACTTAGTTCAGATGCAATATCGAGGGCTTGGGGATAGTAAAGTCTTGTCAAGAAAGTGTAAGGATATGAGTTAGAATCCACAGAACCCATGAGAAAAAAATATGTGGAAGTTCCATAAGGTAGGACTAATATCAGGGAACCATCACCAGCTTTGGGCCTGAAGACTAAGCGTTAACTAGAATCCAGAGATTTGAGGCTAGGGAATGTAGTTTGGTGGTAGAATGCTCACATAGAACATACTTCAATATCCATGAAAACAAAATAACGGAACAAACAAATAAACAAGTAAACCCAAACAAACAAACAAACAAACAAACAAAAAAGCCCCAAAACTTCTAGGCAGTGAAGCTGTGAGGGGCTTCCTGCCAGATGCTGAGACTTTGGCAGAGGGTCACAACCACCCAGGAGGTAACATACTTTCTTGATTTCCTTCCATCCATCCCTGAGGTGGTCCCCAACAGCATGCTGGCTGCCACCTGGCTAGAGTCCTCCTCCTTTGATTCACACCTTTATTCCAGAGACTTTCCTATTCCAGTGGCTATGTCCTTCAGACTGCTATCTCTCCTGGCTACCTGAGTACCTGTCTCCTTCCTGCACATCCCTGTCTTCCAGGTACCATCAACTCAAGCAGTCCACAGGACATCATGCCTTTCCCCAAGGCTGCCCATTTCCTTTCTTCTTTTCTATCTGGCTGGCTTGTCCTTTTCACTGCCGTTGATGATGGCTCATCAAGCATCCCCCAACCTCTTCCAGGAACATTGTTGTCTCTTGTCTCTGCTGGTAGAGGACCCATCAGGGTTCTTTCTCAGAGGTATCTCTAATCCCACCCTACCCCTTCTAGAAGTTTTTCTGCTTAGCCCATTACATCCTAGATGATGATACAAGTCCTTGGCCTGGTGCCATCTCTGGTCACCTCCTCCCCTGTTCCCATCCCTCCTCCTTGGCACTCGTGCACTTTTTACTACAGCCGGGCAGGCCATCAGCAGGTCTCCCAGGGGTGTACAAGTTCATGCTCTGGTGCCTTCTCACAGACCGGAACATTCTTCCTTTACCTCCCACAGCAAAGGCTCCAGCTTTTTCTTATCCCACTGTCCTCCCCCATCCTGAGCTCAGCAGGAACTGCCCAACATCCAGGATCATCATCTCCTCCTTCCTTTGGTTATCTACATAAGTTCTCTCACCACCTCCTGCCTCCAGGACCCAGCACTGACTCAGTGCTTGTTGAGAGCAGGGACAGGGGATCAAGGACAAGTGGAGCCTCTACACTCCAAAGACAAGTGTGGCATGGTGCCATCCCTCAGCTGAGTTTTCAGTTTCTCTAAGATTGGGTTTCCCTCCTCTTTCGACCTTAGCTCCCTTGGCCCACCTTCTGCTTCTGGTGCTAGCAACACTCATCTGTCTTGGCCCGGACACATCCCACTCTCTCAAGCCCCAAGCACTCTGTGCCTATGCCTGATCCCTCCACCACTCCACTTCAGTTGGGAGGGCCTCCTTGCCCTGTGTTTGCCAGGAAAGGGGCCCTGTCCCCCTGGATTCTTAGGAAAGCTTGTTGCCTTATGATGGATGTGTTGTAGGATGGAGTGTGTGTGTGTGTGTGTGTGTGTGTGTGTGTGTGTGTGTGATTAAGTTAACAGATGTCTACATGCAAATGTTAACAGATGTCTACATGTCTACATGCTTCACACATATCGACTAATTTCATTTATGTGACAATGCTACAAAGGAAACACTATTGCTGTCCCTGTTTTATGGGACAGCGTTGTAAAACTGAAGCATAGCCTATTACTAACTTTTCTTGTCACTAGGACCAATTACCTGATAAGAAGAAACTTAAGAGATGGAGGGTTCGTTATAGTGGGAAAGCACAGTGATGGGAGAAGCCCCAAGGTGTTTTTGCTCACATCTCTGGGTACCAGGAAGCAAAGAGAGGGCAGGAAATGGAGCCGGGCTATAAAAAGAGTCACATTTCCTCCAGCTGGGCCCCACCTCCCCAAAGTTCTATAACATCCTGAAACAGAGCTATCATCTAAGGACCAACTGTTTAAACACCTGTTCCTGCCGGGGGGTGGGGTGGGTGGGTGGGTGGGGGGTGAGTCATTTGTCACCCAAAACCTAACGTATGCAGAAGTTAATGAAACTGTCCAAAGTCACATGGCTAGAAAGTTCTCCAGATAGGATATGAACCCAAGTAATCTGGTCTTGATATTATTAGTTGGGACCTGATACGGGGACATAGGCAGAGGGTTTTGATTACCTCACTGAGGAGGGCAGCCTTGACTTTGCCGACATGATGAGCTGTGCAGGGGAGAAGCTGTGGGGTTGGGGATGTGGGGACCACTCCCTGGCTCCTGGTAGCAGAGTGGTGGTTTCCTTCTTTACCAGTTTTGTGAGTAGCAGAAGACAATCAATTGCTTGGTATTTCCCCTCCCTTTCCTGGAAGTGCCAAGGCTGAGCTTGGGTGAAGAGAAGCTTTCAGAAGCTCTGTGGGTGGCTAGGAACAGCTGGCGTGGCAGTTGCTAAGCAACTCCAGGGACCTGAGCTCTGGTAGAGCCTGAGAACTGGCCTGGCCTTCCTGGCCAGTGAAGGACGTGACTTCCTGAAGACGCTCCGAATCCTGTGCCTTCTAGCCTTCTCTCCTGGTCAGCGTTGGGTGGTAGTGTGTGTGTGTGTGTGTGTGTGTGTGTGTGTGTGTGTGTGTACGTACACTTAGAATACCAAAGACAGACAGAATTTGCTAAGGGCTCTGTAGGTCAAAAGAAGACCTGGAGACCAGCCACGGACACTTGGACTTGGCATTTTGAGTATTCCCAACCTGTTCTTTAATGAGTCTAATCCAGTGTGTGGGTGACTTGGGGAACAGAAGGAAGGAAGTTGAGGTGTGTTACAGACTGGGTTCATGTATTTCAAATTATATATTGAAGTCAGAATCCCCATGACCTCAGAGTGTGCCCGTACTGGGGATAGGGCCCTTAGCAGAAGTATGTAATGTTTACTGATGTCATTGGGATCGTAATGCTTACGGAGGTCATTGAGGTGGATGTTAATCCAACAACTGGAGTCTTCATCAAAAGAGGGAACCTGCCAGACTCCATATAGCAGGACCATATGAAAACACAGGAAGGAGACAGCCCTCAAGCAGCCCGGGAGAGTCACCTTGGAACACACCAAGCCTGCTGACACTTCAATCTCGGAATTCAGCCTCCAGAATGACATGAACATAAATCTCTGTTGCTTAAGTCATCCTGATGCAGCACCTGCTTCAGTCAGCTCCAGCAAACTATTGGAAGGTGACACCATGGTCATCTCATTTGCTGTGTCCCCCGCCAACCCCCCCCCCCCCAGTCATGGTACTTTAGTTCCCATGGGGTCAGCTTAACCAAACAGGAAGGGAATTCTGGCTAGAGAGGGACTGAGTGTAGGTGATGCTGGGCATGGAGCCTGCTAGGCTGTCATAGCTACATTGTCAGGCCCTGCCCTCAGGGAGCTCCTAATCCCATGGGGAGACAAGCACACTGTGAGGTAAGTACCTATGAGTCACTCAGTAATGAAACATACACACGAGACGGAAGGAGAGGTGAAAGTCCACTGTCCAGGAGGATGTCACAGTGGGCTGCTCTGAAGGCTGTGCAAAGCAAGTGTGAGGACCTGAGTTCAAATCTCCAGAACCCTTATAAAAAGCCAGGCATGGGCATGTAAGCCTGCAACCTCAGTGACTAAAAGGGAGAACAATGTAGGTACTTAAGGTCTTTGGCTGGCTTCTGTATGTGCCTACACAAGCACACATACTTATTTTTTCTTTTTTTTTATTACTAAGAAATTTTCTATTCATTTTACAAGCAACCACAGATCCCCTTCTCCTCCCTCTTCCTGGCCCCCAGGCTTCCCCTCTAACTTACCCCTTCCCATTCCCACTTCCTCCAAGGCAAGGCCTCCCATGGGGAGTCAGCAGAACCTGGTACATTCAGCTGAGGCAGGTCCAAGCCCCTACCCCTGTACCAAGGCTGTGCAAGGTGTCCCACCATAGGCACTGGGCTCCAAAAAGCCCACTCATGCACTAGGGATGGATCCGATCCCACTGCCTGGGGGCCCCTTATACAGTTCAAGCTGAACAACTGTCTTGCCTATGCATAGGGTCTAGTCCAGTCCCATGGGGGCTCCACAGCTATTGGTCCACAGTTCCCATGAGTTCCCACTAGTATGGCCTGGTCATCTCTATATGTTTGATGTCCCTTGTTCATAGAATCCCTCCTCTCTCTCATCGACTGGACCCCTGGAGCTCGGCCTGGTGCCTGGCTGTGGATCTCTGCATCTGCTTCCATTAGTTACTGAAGGCTCTATGATGGCAGTTAGGGTATTCACCAATCTGATCACCAGAATAGGTTAGTTCAGGCACCCTCTCAACTATGGTTAGTAGTCTAAGATGGGGTCATCCTTGTGGATTCCTGGTAACTTCCCTAGTACCCTGTTTCTCCCTATCCCCATGATGTCTCTCTCTATCATGGTATCTCTTTCCTTGCTCTCCCATCTGTCCCTGTTCCAGCTCGAATATCCCATTCCCTTATGTTCTCATCCCCCATCCCCCACCCTCCATTGCCCCCACTCACCCCGAGTTTGCTCATGGAGATCTCATCTATTTCTCCTTCATAAGGCGATCCATGCATCCCTCTCAGGGTCCTCCTTGTTAGCTAGCTTCTCTGGAGCTGTGGGTTGTAGTCTGGTTATCTTTTGCTTTACATCTAGTATCCACTTATGAGTGAGTACATGCCATGTTTGTCCTTCTGAGTCTGGGTTACCTCACTCAGGATGATATTTTTTTAGTTCCATCCATTTGCCTGCAAATTTCATGATGTCGTTTTTTATTGCTGAGTAGTACTCCATTGAAGCATACACACTTATAAACTCAAGTGTAGGTGGACTTTCCCTGTCCCGCCAGTCAGCTCCATCCCACTAACTGGCTCCCAAATAACCACACAGAGACTTACTATTGATTATAAATGCTCAGCTGATAGCTTAAGGCTGTTACTATCTCTTACCTATCCTCTTCCATGTGGTGGTACCTTTTTTTCAGCATGACATATTCATCTGCTTCCTTTGTGTCTGGCTGGCGACTCTGCCCTCCTTCTTCCCCAAGCTCTCCTTTTG
This sequence comes from Peromyscus attwateri, assembly GCA_902168425.1. NCBI lineage: Eukaryota > Metazoa > Chordata > Mammalia > Rodentia > Cricetidae > Peromyscus > Peromyscus attwateri. The sequence goes on from CABHPP010108605.1 coordinate 37,451, forward strand.
TCCACAAGTCCTGCCTAATCTCTACCTGCCTAGCTATTGGCCGGTCTTTATTAACAATGAGAGCAACACATCTTCACAGTGTACAGATGGATTATTTCACAGCATTCCAGTGAATGCGCCCACCCCCTAACATGTATCCCATACCGTGTATGTAAATGTGAGTGCACATGTGTGTGAAACACACACACACACACACACACACACACACACACACACACACACGAGCAGAGAAACACAGGGTCAACCTGAACCCAGCAACCAGAGAACAGAGGGAAGGGCATCCCAGAGGAGGTGGACACATGTGTAAATGCTCAGAGAGGCACTTGTGATTACAAGGGAAAGTGGGCTATGATGCTGGAGACCAGGGCTGGAGCCAGATCAGACAGGCCACCACACACAGACTGAGTTAGGGAACCCCAGAAGGAGCACTGTTCATCAGACAGAATTGTAGGGCAGAATGCTATAGGCTAGTTAGGGACCCTAGGCAGGTCACCTAGTTTTCTGGAATGTCAACATTCTTTGCTGCAAACTAGTGATGATCATGGTACTTGCTTCGTAGGGTTGCTAGGAAGATTAGATACCTAAAACCCTAGAGAGTGCTTTGCTATATGGTCGGGCCTTGACAAGCCCCGCTCTTGCTTGGCTTGGATTTCTCACCTGCTTCCCCCCAGCGTGGCTGAAATAATAATTCCATCAACTTCTCTGACTAGGCATGGAGCTGAGTCAGGTCAGTGGAGAAAGCCACTTGTCACCAACTGGAACTGAGAACTGAGAGTCGAGAGGCTCCTGGAAACGCACGAGAACTTGCCAGAAAACATTTGGTGTAGGGTTCCGGAGTGCCTGGCTCTTAACACGGCATCCTCTGAGGCTCTATAGGTTGGTCACACATGCACCAGGGGAGGAACCAAAAAGGGGACCTGAAAGAATGATGCATTTTTCTCAGTAAGAGCCCAAAGAGGCGGCCAGGCAAAGGGGTGCTGTCTCTGGCTCCCATGAGAAAGGTTGCAGCAGAGGTCATCTGTCTTCTGGATGCTGCATGCCAGCTGATGGAATGTACTTAGCTTGAATTAAAACTTCCCCCCACTTTTTAAACATCTGTATGATTTTTGATAAGGTTAAAAGATGTAGACGCGACCATCCTTTCATAATTTAAGATTTCTTGCCCAAACCCCATATGCCCTTGGTACATTTTCCCTACTTCGCTGACATCATCATCCGTCTGACTCTTCCCTTGTCATGCCTCAGCTCCTCCTGAACCTGGAGTTAGATGCAGCTTAGGTCTTCCCACAGCACACTGGCCTGCGCCTGCCCCCCTGTCCCCTGGGTGTACTTATTGAGGTTTGGACTGCTGTCCAGACTGCCGGCTCTGACAAGAAGGGCCATAACTGCCTTGCTGGTGACTGCGCTCAGTATCTGGTCCAGGCAGAGAGGAACTCAGCAACACTTAAGGAAGAAGTTAAAAGTGAAAGCTGATGAATCTCACCTTCAAGTTTATAAGCTGTTCTCAGATGATGGTCCCTGCTGTCTTGATGATTCCTCCTCCTCCTCCTCTTCCTCTCCCTCCTCCTCCTCCTCCCCCTCCTCCTCCTCTTCTTTTTTTGGTTCTTAGAGACAGGGTTTCTCTGTGTAGCCTTGGCTGTCTTGGAACTTGCTCTGTAGACCAGGCTGACCTCGAACTCACAGTGATCTACCTGCCTCTGCCTCCTGAGTGCTGGATTTAAAGGCCTCTGCTGCCAGAGAACAGCTTTGGTGAGCATGCAGGGTGGGGGTGGGGTGGGGGGGGTGTGTGAGAGGTGGGTGGGTGAGTGGGAGAGTGAGGAGGTGTTCAAGTCCCAAAGAGGTTATGTGTAGTGTCGGTGAAAGGAAAGGAGGAGACAGACACAATCTGAATCGGGATGGCTGCCAGTGTGTTTATTGAAATAAGAATATGCCTTTTATACTCTTAGTTGCACATAAGCTTAAATGGGAGAAAGGAGGCGTGAGAACTGGAGTGTGGCTTGAGATCAGGGCTTGAGGAAGCTAGCATTGACCTTGACAATAGGCACCAGTCCTATGTTAATGGAAGGGTCACAAGTTACTCTTGCCAGAGATAAGAATTTGTCACCCTTTACAGCAAGCTGGAACTTTCCTCAAACCCCTGAGAGAATGGCAACTTGTCTAAATGCCTGACCTTGGGAAAAGGGCTTTCTTGGGGGAAATCAACGTTCTATCACAGAACGTTGCAGTTTCTTGTATGGATTAGTTAACCGAATAGCTAAAGCTTAAAAGTGAGCGAAGATGAAACTAGACAAATATTACTGTGAACCTGAATAGACTTTAAGAATTTATAAATATTGATTATTATCAAATAGACCTTACTTATCAAACATGTGTTACTCATCTAAATTTTCTAGCAGCTTGGTGTTAATGTGTATGGGAGCAGGCAGAGTTATCACACTATATGGTTCCACAGTGGTGGGGATTTTTTTTTTCAAAAGAATTATTTTGTTTAGAGAGGCTGCCATTGTACACATTTTCATCCTTCAAAGCCCACACAAAATTTCCCCAAGGGAAAGGCATAATAGTGAGAATCATTAAAAATGGATGTAAAAGGATGCTGGAGAACTGCGATCCACAAAGTCGAAATGCTGGAACTTTGTCAAGCTGCAATGGTTACCGTGCGGTCCACACCACTCTGCTGACACCACCTGACTGGATGATCCTTCTGAAGATGAATCTTCTTTAAGCTAAATGTTGGCAATGACTCAGTCTTTGTAGGAGCTTTTGCATTTATGGGTCTAAAATGACCCAAATTGTACAAATGGCTTTGGATGCTTGTTATTACAGAATAGAGATCGATGACATGAATATTCAAGCTGGACTGACTAATTTGTGTTTCAGTTCCATAACCAGAGGCTGTGTGATTCTGGGCACATGATAGGATTTTTCTGTGCCTCAGTTTCCTCATTTGTTAGACAGAGGTATAAACATGATGATTTTTCTGTGATGATGAAATTGGTCAGCATTACAAATTGAAGGAGAAACATCCCCTGTAGATTCATGAGTGGAATAGATGGGTTGTCCCCAGAGGGTGGGATGCTGTATTAGGAGGCTGTAGAATGTCTGAGACACGGAGCCTAGCCAGATGGGGTAAGGGCTTATGGGTTATGCCAGGCATGCACTCTGCACCAAAGGCTGATTCCTGACTGCCTCACCAGTGTAAGCAGCTGTCTTGTACTCCTGCTGCTTCTGCCACAAGCTTCTCCTGACACACCTGCCCCAACACAATGGACTGCATCCCCTGGACCACACCAGTGTAAGGAGCTGCCTTATATTCCTGTTACCTCCTCCATAAGCTTCTACTGCCACATCTGCCCCAACGTGATGGACTGCATCTCCTGGACCACGAGCCAGAACTGACCTTTCTTCCCTTGAGTTGCTTCAGTCAGGTATTCTCTAACAGCAGACTACATTTGTAAAGGACTTCCTTACAGAGGCCCCCAAACATGTAGATACACTACATAAACTCTGTTAAAATGAATAGCCAGTCCTATAAATGGTACCGTTGCCTCTTAGGTAACCCCGTCCCAAGGAAAACTGTTGGCCTGGCCTCAGCCCAAAGCAAATTTAAGACCAAAGCCTCTTTTCGGTGTGTGCCTGCCCTCTTTTTACCTTTTGTGGTATTTTGTCTTTCATCATTTAATTATGTTTCCTGTCTTGTCTGCTAAATTAAGGCCACTTTATACTGCGTTGAAAGTAACGGGTAAGACCTAAGGAGCGTCCTTCGCAAAGTTACTCTCCTAATGCGACATCTCCTGATGACATCAGGGAATCCAGGAGGCCGGAAACCATGGGTTACTCATGCTGGTGTTCCGCTTGCCCACGGTTTGACCTGCTTGGTTGGCCTGCTTTCCAGTGTTGGGACAGAGAGGTGGGAGTAGGTGGGTTTGACCACAAGGGAGCACTGGGTGGTGAGGGCAGGATGTCCCATGGGCATTAGGAATGAGTCGTTTACAGTAAAAACAATCAGAGTCCTGGCTTGCCCGTTGCCACTCCAAGGCCAAGGAGCCCTCAGATGCCACATGATCTGGCCTCAAAGGAGACCTGTGGTTTTGGAGTCAGGGTGGCTGCAGAGCTGGGTATGGGATATGGGATAGGAGGGTGCCTCGGAGACCGTAAGTGACGGTTTTGTTTGAAATTGTATGCAATCATAGAAAGAAAAAGGGATGGTAGGGGAGAGAAAGAAAAACAAATTGTTTAAAAATTTAGGGGCAACCTCCTTTGGCAGTCCTTTCTCTCAAGAAAAAGCAACCAGAGGGAGTGAAGGAAACAGAAAAGCAGGGCCGGGTTGACCCTGAGGGCTGGTTCAAGCTCCTGGGTTTCAGAATGAGTAGATCATTACGGAAACAAGTTGGCCTCTGGGTGGGGCAGCCTTCTGGGAGAGCCACTCCTGAGGGACCTGGCTATGTCCTGTCCTGCAGGCCCTTGGATGTGGGCACTGCTGGGCCACTTACAGTGTGCTATTACAGTGCCTCAGCTGCTCTTCCCGATGACCCCGGGAGGGAGGCAACAATTCCATCCATTTTATGGCAAGGGAAACCCCAAGTTTTAGGAAGGTCACCTTGCTTGTTTAAGGCCAGGAAGAGGAAACGGTAGTTGTGGGTGATGTGAGGGATGTGACAGGGTCATGGAGCTCTGCTTTGCTAATTGGCTGGGGGGGTCAGACAGAAGTAAGGAAGAGGGCATAGCTGACCTTCATTTTGGGGGACAGTCACTGGAAACCGAATATGATATCCTTGACCCTGAGTGACTAAGTCTCCTTAAGTGGTAACAAACAAATCTAGAAGAAAAGAATATGACACAGATGGAATCCCAGATCCCCATTCTGCTACCCACACACGGAGGGGTCAGTTCCTGACTACTTCTGAACCTTAACTTCCTAATCCATAAAATGGGAATATTGTTGCCAGCCCTGTCTTTTGCAGCCTCTATGGGCACATGTGACTGACGGCTCTTGTTACAGCATCTTTTCTCATCAACTCTTTCCTTTGGGGTGTGTGTGTGTGTGTGTGTGTGTGTGTGTGTGTGTGTGTGTGTGTTGTGAGGGAATTACCTGTTTTCATCCCCAATGTACAGATTATGACACAAGGCACGAGAAGTTATTTGCCCCAAATTCAGGAAAACAGACCAGAGTTTCAGAGTATCTGCCTAGGACTTTGGATGCCAAACCTGCGTGGCTTCTGGCTGTGCTGCGCTGGTCCCCTCTGCTGGCTTTCCTGCCACTGCTGACCAGCAATGTTGCACTGGTATCGGAAGTGGCAGAATCAGGGTAAGAGTATCTGGCTCCCCAGACTTCCCCTTGGGTTCCTTCCTTATACTGCTGCTGGATGTCTCCACCCTCCCCTCCAGGCACTCAGAGCTCTTCTGTACCTGCCCTGCCCAACCTGCTTGTCTTACTGATGCAAGCACCTCTCTAGGGATTAGTGTATATGAGCCATCCTGCAGCCCTGCTGTGGACTTGCTGCCGAAGCTCCATCTGAATCCACAAACTCGGGATGGTTAGAAGTTCCCATTTACACAGTTATTCTGATCCCCCAGAGGCTTGTTGAGTGCCTACCCGAGAGTCCCTACTGTGCTGGCTATGTATGTATGTATGTATGTATGTATGTATGTATGTATATATGAATGTATATATGTATGTATGTATGAATGTATGTATGTATGTATGTATGTATGTATGTATGTATGAATGTATGTATGTATGTATGTATGTATGTATGTATGAATGTATGTAGTGAGTCCAGTGGAGTTTGGAACCTGTGAGGGAGGATGGAGAGCAACCTTGTGTTCATTGTAATGAGTGCTACAAATGAGATCTTATCAAAGGAAATGAGTCAGGTTTTGGGAGAGTGAGCAGTAAGGAAAACCGACTCCAACTTGGGAGTTAAGAAAGGCTTAGCTTACTCAAGAAAGGGATGCTTGAGCTGTGATCTGGAAAGCAGTTATCAAAGTGAGATGGAACAGCTGAACAGACAGAGGGAACAGCGTGTAGAGGCTCGGTGGTTAGGAAAGAGCCTTTCCAGGTAGGGGAGATGTACAGGACAGAAGGGATGATGCACAAACAGGGCAGGAAGAGCAGGCAGGAGTTGGTACAAGGTCCTCGATGCCACATTAAAGGCTAACAATGCAATGAAGGGAAATGGGAGCCACCGGGGAGTTTTGATTTGGGGATAGTGTGTAAGACGCTCGTATAATTAAGTTTGGATTTTTAAAGGCCTCCTGGAGGTTGAAGTGATACTGACTATGAGGATACAGGAGTGATTGTAGATAGTCAGAAGGTTGTGGATGTGGATGAGAGTGAACCATGCTTTGGATCAGGATAGAGGTGGTACTGATGGAGACAAACGGACTGTAGACTCCATTCTAGGTACCACATAGACTCTGGAGACACGAAGATGGATCAGACTTAGAGGCCCTTCTTCAGAATGTTTGCTGCCTAAAAGGAGGGAGACACCCAGTAGCATACACATATGCATGGTGGTGACCGCAGTGTGTGATGGAAAATGAGAAATGGCCAGTACTGTAGAGTGCAATATGTCCACACCCCCTGCAACGGGACTTCTGGCTCTTCCCACCAAGAGATGGAAACTGCCTCTCTAACTCTTGAATTTGGACTGGTTTTGCTATGTGCTTTTGTCAAATGTGGTAGAAATGAGAATGGAACAGTTTGGTGTTAGGGCCTTAATTGTCCTTGTTTCTGCCGTACCTAGAAAATTTGCAGTTTCTGGAACAAGCGTAGGTAACTGCCTTGATGATGAAAGACCCAGACTCAATTATCTGTCATTTTGGCTGATAGCAAGATAACTACCAGCTATGTAAATAAAACCTTAGATCAGCCAACTCTGGGTACTTGACCAGGTGGGTACAGTCACATGTGATATCTCACCATGTTCAGTAGGCTCTGTCCCAAGATCAGCAGAGGGTTTAGCTAGCTTATAGATTCAGGACCATGAGTAATGCTCATTATTTGCAGCAGCAATGGGAAAAGTATGGCCTGTGAGCATGACAGCTATCTGTTTTCTTAGAATACAGTTGTGCCCATTTATTTACATATTGTCTCCAGTTGTGCTTGGGTTTCATAGGCAGAGGTGGGTAGTTGCACATGATAGGCACAGCCCAAAGTATTTACTCTCTGGCTCTTTAATAAAAAGTTTGCTGGCTCATGGTTTAAAGCAAATGAGTTTTGGAGTGGCTTGTTACACAGCACTGACTGATGCACGAGGATTATAACAAGAGATCCAAGGAAGGCACAAAGGAAGGGTTGGTGAGCTCTGTACTGACCTGACGTAGAGTGGTTGGGAGCGACTCAGGAGAGGAAGTAATGCTAGCTGTCTTGAGCCATGAGTAAACTTGGGCTCAGAGGGAAATGATGAAGAAACCAAGGGTCAGGACAATGATGATCAGGCCCAGGTCATGTGGCAGGTTTCCTGGTTCTGGTTTAATGGCATCCCTCCCCCTCCTTCCAGTAGGTACTGTGAATCTTTTGGTGAAGAGGGGGGCTTTGTGTTGCAGCCCTTCTGTTTCTCAGATGTGTGGTTTGGGGCAACTCATGTAGTTTCTCTGTTGCTTAATTTCTTCATCCATATAGTGCTGGTGATGGCGATAAGACTAGTTCCATAGACTTGTTATGAAATTAGATGGGATCATTGGCTCAGGCTCTGGACTATTTTTATAGTTATGTATACCATTTAGAAAGGCTTGTCATAGGGCTTTTTATTGAACCAGATATTGAGTCCCACCTCCAGGAAAGTTCTTCTCTGATAAATTTCCAGTGAGAGGAATGGTGTGGGTCATCCGACATGACTACTCAAGGACCCTGGATCACATGGAGGCCACTTGTTTTCCCCAGATTGTCTCATGCTGGAACTCCCACCACCAGTTTCTTGCTGGGGCCCCCAATGCTATATTTTCCAACCCACTAACTGTAGTTCCCTAGATGTCTGTGACTGACAGATTCAGTCACTTAGAACTTACCTCTAGATCTCATTTCTCTGGGTGGGGCCTTAGCACATTGACATGCTCACTTATGCGAGGAGAACAAAGGAAGGGTGTGGAGCCAGGTTTGAGAAAACGCTTCCCTGGGCACTCACCTTGCCATGTCCTGTGCTGGACTATGGGAACTGGAGAGGGCCCAGTGCCAGGCTCTATGTTTTCTCAGAACACAGAGTCCACTGTGGGAGGTGGACTGGTCAACAGATGTTTATTCATCTCAAGGCAATAAGAGTGGATGCAGGTGTGAGGCTCCTTGGGGCCACAGTGTAGCTTGGGGCTTTGCAGGTAGTCATGCTGAGCAGGAGCTGAGTCTCAGCATGAGTAGGAGACTACAGAGGGAAAAGGCGAACATGGGCAGAGGTAGAGATGACACAGCTCAGCTTGTGCAAGGCATTATGGGAACACAATGGTGCTGAGCAGGGAATTACAGTGAAGGATAAGAGGGGACCAGCAGGGAGCAGGAGCTTTGACCCATCATTATTGAAAGGATAAAAGGTAGAGGGCCTGTTAGATGTACTAGATGTAGGATGTAAGGTTGAGTGATCTCTTCCAGGGTCACTGTAACAGATGATGGCGTCTTCTTTTTTGGTCCCCAGGCTATGGTATAGAGAAGTTTCTGGCATTATGATTACTCCATTGACTTCTAGGGGTTGATATAGTATCACCATGGGTTGACATTATATTCCTTCCTAACCTCAATGAATTTTACTGTGATGTTTCATAATATCTAATGGAACCTTAAGGGGCTTATAAACCTCACTGAGTGGGTAAGTAGGGGTAGAGGAGAGGAAGAGGAGGTGGAGGTATTCAGCTTTCTGCTACATGGCTTCGAGAAGTAACAGTCAGAGTTTGGGGATTGTCTTCAAGGCTCTGAAGAGCTGTTTGGTAACTATTTGGAAATCCTTCCTGCTTTTCCAAATTGAAGAAGTAAACACAAACCTGGAAGTGGATATTGAAAAAAAAAAGTCCCATCATCACTTTAGGAGCTGAGATGTCTAAGTGTCATCAATAGAAGAGAATTTCTCAATGAGGAACTGGCCCACAAGGGGACAAAATACCCTTCAGAATACTTCCTGTGAGAAGTCAAATGGTAGGCAAACAAGAGTTGCACCATCAAGCCTGTGTTCTTTCTCGGTTCATTTTCTGAGCATGTAATAGATTGGATTCTTCAAGACCTCCATTCTCCCGACCTATCACCAGTTTCCCATGCTGGAACCGCAGGAAAAGAAACTCATAGCTCGTCAGTTGGTACCTGACTGAGATGGTACTGAAGGAGTCCTTTGACTGAAATTCCCTTGAACCTGTGAGCTAAAATAAATCTTTCTTCCCTGAAGTGCTTTCTGTCAGGTATTTTAACACAGTAACAATAAAAATAAATAACAGCTGTGTGTGTGTGTGTGTGTGTGTGTGTGTGTGTGTGTGTGTTGAGGAGTGTGAGTGTGTAAGAGCATATGGTAGTTTTTCTATATGTCTATGAGAAATGAATGTGGTGCGTGTATGAGTGTGTGTGTCTGTGTGTTAGTTGGGTGTGTGATATCTGTGTGCACATGAGTAACTGTGCCGGGAACAGGAGGGAGCCACATACTCCCTAGTTTTCCCAGAGGAAGGCATCAGCCCCTTCATCTTCTTGTGAACTTGTGGGGTCCTATCATATTAGCCCATCTTCCTCCTTTGAGTTTTAGATGGGATCCATATAATGTCTGGGTCTCGGCTCTTAATTTTTCTCCAAGATGGAGACCATAGTGAGAGTTGGCTTTGGCCAATACACATTAGTCTCCCAGTGCCTGGCAGGCCTGGGCTCAGTATTTCAAAGGATGTGGCTCTTGAGGTAAGTTTATCTGGGGAGTCCTTGCTTGTCTTCTCCCACTGTGTTACCTCGTGACAGCTGTTCACTTTTCTCAGCCTCAGTTTCCATTTCTATAAAATACGGATTTCAGTTCCTACCCCACATGATTGAGAAAGAGCTTAAACGCAGCTCAGTATGTGGGACAGCTGTCCAGGAGACACCTCATGTTGAACTCACAGGACACTGACATGCTGAGGCTGTGTTGACATGTTTCAGTAATCACAGGACAGTCCCTGCCCTCAGGTTTCTCACAATCAGGGGAGGCGGTCCAGACAACCGTGACTCACGGGTGTTTGGGAAACACAGGAAGGAGGCTCCTAATTTACTTTCAGATAAGTGGGTGTGTGGTCTACTTGTGAGTGTTGAGAATGAGGGTGTCAGCATGTGTGTGTGTAGGTGTATAAATAAGTGTGGAAGAGAGTTGAATGTGTATGTAACAGTATGTGTGACTATGTCAGAGTATTTGAGTGTGATTGTGAGTGTGTGTGTGAATTGAGAGCACATGGTGTCTATGTGAAGTGTGTGCTATTTTGAATAGGAAGTACTCTGTGTGCTCATGGGTTTGAATTATGATCCTTACCTGGTGGTACTGTTTTGGAAGGTGGTAGAACCTTTGGGACATGGGGCATAGCTGCCAGAAGGATGTCACTATCCTTTGAAGGGTGTCTCTGCTTCTGGTTCTGCTCTTCTGCTAGAGAGCTGCTCTGCCTTGTCTGTGCCACTGTGGTGGACTGAAATCCCCCTGAGACCGTGAGCCAACACAAATCTTTCCTCCTTTAATTTTTTTTCTGTCAGAAACAAATAACTAATACAGAGTGTTTGTGTGTCAATGTGTCTGAATATGGTAGTGTGTCTGTGAGTGCAAGTACGTATGTGCTTGTGTATATGTGAGCTTATGAGATGTGTGTGTATATGCCCATGCTCATGTGATAGAGTGCACATACTCAACTCTCTCTCTCTCTGTCTCTCTCTCTGTCTCTCTCTCTCTCTCTCTCTCTCTCTCTCTCTCTCTCTCTCTCGTGTGTGTGTATGTGTGTGTGTGTGAATGAAGTGATTTAAGCACCTTTCTGTTAGTGGGCTGAGCAGGTTGTGGGAACATTGGGAGTTGAGCTGGCTCAGGATTTGCTGAGCTTTTATTCTCAAAGTCAATCACTACACGCACATTGAGGATCAGTCAGTGGGGTCTGTCCAAAACCTGGAACAGTCATTAAACACTTCAGTGATTTGCTATTCTTTCCCAGGGGTCACTGGGATCCAGCCCATAGGACTTGGTCTGAGCTGTGCCAGCTGCATTCTCAGCTCCCTTGCCTTGGTTAATGTGTGTGTGTGTGTGTGTGTGTGTGTGTGTGTGACATGCTGATTTCTGCCACATTCTTCTGATAATCCTGCTGTCTTCCTCCTTCTATCTACTGCTGTCATCTTGAGCTTCTTCTACAAGGGACAGGTTCCCAGAACAGAATTTGTTTCATCTTTTTTTGCATAAGGTCAGCGACGGCAGCAGGCTCTGAAAAAAAAATGCCGATCTGGGCTCCTGTGCCTCCTCCTACTCTGGATGGAGGTTCAGTGCACATCATTTTTGGTGCTGTCTGCTTGCTCCCAGAGGAGGAGGTGGGGGGAAGGTCTGTGTCTATACAGCTGTGCCCTCCAGGGGCCCAGGGGCAGCTGTCAGCAACCCCTGTAGTTCCTTCTTCAAACAGCTCAGCCTCTCCGCCTCCCCACAGTGCTCAGCTGGGTGACTCCTGAACTCCCCCACTGCACCATGGTGCACCCAGGGGAGCCAGATAATCTATGCTTTCTGCTGCAAGTGTGCAGAGAGCACCTGCTATGGGTCAGCTCTGCTATGGACTGGCTCTGCTCTCAGCAACAAAGAAGGCAGGAAAGAGGCTTGCATTTTCCTGGGTGGGTGGAGCGGAGACCATAAGCAAAGGCACTAGATCCTAATTGGTCAGAGGGTACATATTTAGATGAGAAATGAAATAGCATAAGGAGATTAAGATTGGCAGGGTGGGCTTGGGGGTGGTGCCCAGGGTATAGCTCAGTTGGTAGAGTGCTTGCCTAGCATTTGGGAAGCCCCAGTTCAAACTCTAGCCCCCTGTAAAGCCAGTGGGATTTGTGCACATGCATAATCCCAGCAAATGAGAAGCAGAGGCAGGAGGATCAGAAGTGCAAGATCATCCTTGGCTATGTTGTAAGTTCAAGACCAGACAGGGCTACATGAGACCCTGTTAAAAAAAAAAAAAAAAAAAAAAAAAGAAGGTTGGTCACATGAGTTATTTATAGAAGTAGGCTTGTGGGGAGGACGTATGGAGAAGGTTGTATCAGGCTAGGGGTTGGGAGCAAGTAGGGACAAGGGCCCTGTGATGTTCACCTGAGGGGATCAGGATGAGGGGCAGTTGGGACAAAACCCTGAGGTTTGTGGGTGCATTCCAGGAATGACCAGAGGGGAGAGGATGAGAAGGCAGGGTAGGTCTGGGCATCAGAGAGGGGCAGAACAGACTTGGGATGGCCTTGAAGCCTGTGGGGACGGCTTCGGAGAGTACTCTGGGGGGACAAAAGAAGCCGTGCAAGAAGCAGAGAAGCGATGAAGAAGCCACGATTTCCCTGGCTGTTGGGGAGAATCCGAGGAAGCAGGAGTGGGAGGGGCGGGGCGGGACCACAGAAAGGGATCATTCCACTAGACCACACCGAAGCCCAGGGCAGAGGCACAAGTCTCTCCGGGGGCCACTGTCATTGTTCCCGTAATCGACGGCATCACTGTCACTGCACTAGCCCTGTGAACTTACAGGAAGTAAATTTTTGGGTCTCAGCTTCAACTTCTTTACCGGTAAGATGGAGCTGGCGATGTCTACCTTTAGGAGCATCAGAAAACTTTGCCTTGCTGAGGCCTAGCCTCTCCCTGGAAAGTTAATAATTATTATTCCCATCTTAGGGATGAGAAAACTAAGGATAAATTTTGCCCATCTGATTGTAAACATTCACAAAATAGCCCCAAATCTGGAGCTTTATCTAGAGACATGCCAGGACTGCACTTCCTGGGTGGATAATGTAACTTCAGGGTCTTTTTCTCTAGGTCCAGTGAGACCTCAAGCTCCTGCCCTTTGACTGGTGGAAGCCAGGTTCCTGAACTCTTGTTGCAATCACATCTCCATAATTCATTTTGCTCTACAATCTTTTGTTCTCACCTCAGGAGGTGCAAACACATCTCCCCGTGCTCTGATCCCCACATACCACTGTGGGGGATGAGTAGAGGGTAATAACAGCCATGGCTGGTCTTGTATTTCCTGTAGTTGGGCCTTATGAGAAGTGTGTTTTTTGTTTAGACCTACGAGGACTCCACAGCCCTCTGAGGTGAAAACCATTTCTATGCGCATTCACAGGCGAGGAAACGGAGGTTGAGAAATGTTGAGCAATTTGCCCAAGGTGAAGGGCAGAGCTGGGGCTCAAATCTAGGACTTGACGTCTTCAAAATCTGCTCTTTCTGTGAATCTCTGCTGCTCGTGCCAGGGTGTGGCTGGCTTGGTGAGAATCTTGCATGAGCTGATTCATTAGCTATTTAATTTGCTCCATTGAGTGATGGATGGATGGCTCTGTCTTGGAACCATTGGAGAGTGGATTGGGCAAGGGTATAAGATGGAATGTCTGGATACAATGCCCACACCTGAGTATCTGGGCCCTGTGAAGACATTATGTAGAAAAAAGCACCTGATGAAGGCCCAGTCTAATCACAAACATAGAGACACTTCCTGTGGTCAGGGTGGGAGACGTCAACAGGGAAGATGGGGTGGAGATGCAGCATGAGAAATTAACAATAGGCCATTTATGGCTTTAAAAACTGAGGAAGATAAGCACAATCAATCTCCCCCTCCCCTCTGCATCTCTCCTTTCCTCTCTTCCCTTCCCCTCCCCTCCCACTCCTCTTCCTTTCTCTCCTCTCTTCTTCCCCTCCTTTCCTCTCCTCTCCAAGACAGAATCTCACTATGGGCTCTAAATAGGCCTTGAACTTGTGATCTTCCTGACTTAGTTTCCCAAATGCTGGTGTAGTCATGGCATTTCCTTCTTTCCTTCCTTCTTTCCTTCCTTCCTTCCTTCCTTCCTTCCTCCCTCCCTCCCTCCCTCTCTTTTTATGCAGTCTCTCTCTCTCTCTCTCTCTCTCTCTCTCTCTCTCTCTCTCTCTCTCTCTCTCTC
>CABHPP010108606.1:0-11182 GCA_902168425.1 Peromyscus attwateri
ATTCCTCCTCCTACTTATTCTCTCTGCCCACTAACTCCACCTATCCCTCATCTGCCTAGCTATTAGCTGTTCAGCTTTTTATTAGATCAATCAGGTGCCTTAGGCAGGCAAAGCAACACATCTCTACATCATCAAACAAACGCAGCATAAATAAATGTAACATATCTTTGCATCATTAAATCAATGCAGCACAAACAAATGTAACACATCTTTACATAGTTAAAGTAAGATTCCACAACAGATAACCAAGTGAAAATGTTCAGCATTACCTGGGAACACTACCCTGGAGAGGGTGGAGGAGGTGTGAAATTGAGAGTTATTGGAACCAGCCAAATGGATTATGCATTTGAATGGTAAATATGAGTGTAGAAAGAGCTTGGGACAATTAATAGAGTCTTTAAATAAAAGGCAGAGAAGCTAGAAAAAATATGAAAATCATCTCAGGAAACAAGGAGTTCAGGTATTAACTGGTAGCTTTAAAAGAAAGTATAGAAAGATAGATGATTGAGAGGTAATATTTAAATCTTTCAATTAATTGATAAGTAATAACAGCTGACATAAGTCTCAAAGGGTGAGTAGGATGATAATATCAGTATATAGTAATTTAGTAGGTTAGGAAAAATATAATCCTCAGTGACATACTGATTGTTTGTACTAAATGGCTCATGGATACAGTGAGCATTCTCAAACATGAAGATGTACTACAGAAGTCTGTGAAAGTCTGAAAAGATTTTACTGTGTAATTGACTTTATTATTCTAAATGCCATGGTGAGAACACCAATATTTTACAATGACAAAATGGTGTGAGACATTTCTATTGCTCAGGAATTGATCATGTTCTTCCCTTTCAGAAATCAGAACACAAAGTAGAACAATGATCCATAGTACAAATCAATTTTACACACAAAGTGGTTGCAGGTCAAGAACTCAAGTGGCAGGGCTTTCACCCTCAAATTATTTCCTGGATAATCTTACTATGATTTAATTATTATTTATCAGTCATTTTTTTATTTGTAACAAGCCAGAAAACTTTTCTTTGCAGGTTTAGGCAATGAAAAACAAACACTAATTTTTCACTCTCACATCTGTGGGCTGGATAAAGTTTGACGGGTTTAGGCAACACTTTGGCTGTGTTAGATCAAAACCATAAGTTCTATGCCATCTATCTCTTATCCTCCTTTACCCAGTACCATGTACTTATGGTAGAGGTGGAAAAAGCACAAAATTACAAAATTCCAATCAATAGTGGATTCACATTTCCTGCATCTACTCACGCCATGCTGTGGGAGCCACAGAAGTTTCCTAGTGAGATCTGAGCTTGCTTTACCAGCAGGGCTACATGAGAGGAAGATTGGACCACGGGCCTGGATACCAAGTGTTTGGAAGAGTCTACACTTGGCTGTATCTAGCAAGGGGGAGGTCTTTTGCCTTGCCCCATGACATTGTTATAAAAAGCCCCTTTGAATAAAGTTCTAGGCTAGTGGATAAGGATCCAGGCCCTCCAGAGGCTATCCTGTGTTTCTATCTGTCTCTCTCCCCTCTACATTTCTATCTAAATCTCTTACCCCTCACTCCTCAAGAGTACCCAAATAAAGGTGGGGGCAGGTCTCCCACACCATGCCCACTGCTATTCCATTTGCCAAAGTTAGCATCTTCCAAGCACATTTTAACATGGTGAGAATGTCTAGTGGGAAGAAATACAAAGACACATTTCACAGGAGAGAGATGATGTGTGCTGGAGCATGCAGGTGTCGACTCCTGGGAGCCAGTCTTCCCTATGAGTTTTGAAGCATTGTAGGATTTTTTATACTATGCAGATCAGCAAGCGACAAAGCTAAGAAGGGGTGTGTGGGGGCCTGAGTTTGAGAGCCAGTTTCAAACATTTGTCAGTACTCTCCTGAGAATGAGTAAAAGAAACAATCAAAAGTAGTAAATACCGATGCTATTAATCAGGTGTTAGGTAACAGTCTCCATATTGTTATTGATCCAGTCATCGTATTTCACTGAATACGTACTATATACAGACAGTGTACTGGTAGACATAGTCATCCACAAGGCATTAGCTCTAGATTTTGGTTTTTCACTAACAAGATCAAGAAAAACATACATACAGTGAGTTGACTATATATATATATATATATATATATAGTATATTTTGCTATGTTACATCATTTTAGAGGATAAAGAAAGAACATGTTTCTCTTAACTTTTCAAAAAACATGAAAAGGGTAGCATAGGTTCTGTAGTCACACATAGATGTGAACCACTGCCAGTTCAGAACTACTGGCAGAGGAACCCGTGTTCCTATATGCAGCCCTACACATGACTGTGAACATTTGTAACAATTTCAGTCATCACTGGTTCTATCCACTTCTCATAATAATAAAGTGATTCAAAGGAAAACAGCAGGAAATAATAATTTAATTATTTTTTAAACACTGAATAATCAGCTCCAACTGGGTTGTTTTTATTGTGTTGTTGGTATGCTTGCTCTTGAAATATTTTTGCTCCCCTTTGTTGACTACATAAACTTTGAGATGCCTCTATCTTCTCCATGCTCTTCCTGTTATAATTTATCTATTTAACTGATATGATCTTCAAGGCTGTATGAAAATGAGCAAGGACCAGGAGTACATTACCCTTCTGGTTTTAAGACACCCTGTTATGGGCCAGTTATTTATGAACTTCAGTTTGTCAGGTTTGACATTGTAATTGATTACAATAATAAAGTCCCTACCAAAAGCTGAATTACTTTGAAGGAATTTTCCTTGTTTCTCTAAGTGTTTTGCAAGTATGATGAGTGGGTTGAGCTACTTCTCCTGACATAAGCGCACAAGAGACATACCACGTCCTTTAGTAAACACGGTGACAGATCAAACTGTTGCTCTACAGACTACAGCAAATTGAACACCTGAGTTTCAACTGTGGCCTGGTACAGTCTGAGGCTTGTTATAGTGTGTGCAGGTAGTACCTTTTCCCTGCTCTGGCTTAGCTATGTCAATATGACTGGTAAGGCACCACCGGTGCCTATGTGAACCTTTATTTGCATTACAAATAAGTAAGCTCTAAATAATAGATCCTCTTCTTGAATCACTTTATAATAGATACACTCAAAGCTCACAGTGAAGGCTCATTGTGCTCCGCAACTGGCCTGTAGTTAGTTATACTAGGACTCTATTCATACCAGATAAAGTAGTAGAAAATTACTATGGAGTTTATTGTATTTATATCACTGTAAAAAAAGGAGAGATGACACCAGGAGGTGGTGGCGCATGCCTTTAATCCCAGTATTCAGAGGCAGAGGCAGGCAGATCTTTGTGAGTTCAAGGCCAGCGTGGGCTACAGAGTGAGTTTCAGGAAAGATGCAAAGCTACACAAGGAAACCCTGTCTCGAAAAACAAAAAACAAACAAAGCAGAGATGACAATGCATTTGTACTTCAATCATAGTGGCTTATTTGAAATGATAATGCTGAAGTTTAGATATGGGGGGGGGGCTCCCCTAAGACCCATGAACTAAACAGTTAGCCTTCATCTGGTGACATTATTGGGAAGTGAGGGAACCTCTAGAGGTGGGGTAGGGCCTCTGAAAGGAAGTTGTAGCATTGCAGAATGAGGAAGATTTGGAGTATCCTCTTTTTCTCTATCTATCTATCTACTTACTTATCTATCTATCTATCTAGCTAGCTATCTATCATCTACCTATCTCTATCTTTAGCTCTATCTCTATCTCTCTTCTTTCCAGCCACCATGGAGCTTTCTACACCATCATGATGAGCCGTGCTTCCAAAAGCCCAAAACAATAAAGGCAAGAAACTATAGGCTGAATCTTGAAAAATCATAAACCCAAATAAATCTTCCTTATAAATTAATTGTGTTGGTGAGCTATCAATAGAAAGTTCACTAACACAGTTAAAATATTATTGACTTGAAGGATAACCATACAATTTGATGGAAATCAACAATTTTCTTATTTGCAAGCATTTCCATCTGAAAATGGAAGAGACCATTTATTGTATGGACAGGACAGATGTTATAAAAATTTCATATAAAGCCGGAGTTGTGGTGATATATTGTGTACCCTAAGAAAGCTTGTCTGAGGATCAGAGGACAGAGCCAGCCCCTAGATTAGACATAGAGATCAGGCAGTGGTGGCACACACCCTTAATCCTATCACTCATGGGGCAGAGAACTGTCTGGATCTCTGTGAGTTCAAGGCCACACTGGAAACAGAGCCAGGCAGTGGTGGTACACACCTTTAATCCCAGTACTGAGAAGCACACACGCCTTTAATCTCAGGAAGTGACAGCAGGGCAGAGAAAGGTATAAAGGCATGAGGAAACAGGAACTAAGGCAGTTCAACTGAGATCCTTTTGAGTGAAGACTCAGGACTTCAGTCAGAGGATTCGTGGAGTTGGTGAGGTAATAGGTGGTGGCTGTGGCTTGCTCTGCTTCTTTAATCTTTCAGCTTTTAGCCCAATATCTGGTACCTGGTTTTTTAAAATGACCATCTAAGATTCGAACAACACAGAGTAAATCTAATCTTTCCTAGTAAATAATGAAGCTGAAGCAAATTTTAGAAGGTCTTGATAGATAATTGTGGGAAATCTTTTCTATAGTTAGTAGTTGTAGAAAATGCAATGAGTTGTATTCACAGTGACACTAGCTGCCATCAGTAGGCTTTGAGGCGCTACTGGGTTTTTTGGACTATAAAGACTCTCCTTTCAAAGAAACAATTCAAGAGTCAATTACTGCATGTTTATACCTTAGGTCTTTGAAGATATATATACCTTATGTCTAGAATAGTTCATAGGCAAGAAAGAAGCCTCATAAACCTTTATTCACCACACCTATTTATTATCTAAGAAGTTGTAGCCTCATTTCTAGAGGAAATGAGGAAGGGAGAATGAAATCATTATTTTGATGGGTAAAGGTAGTATTTTTAAACTTTGCTACAGCAGTGACCAGGTAATGTGTTTGTTTTCAAGACTGACAGTGCTGAACACTCAGCCAGGTGTATTTATGTTTACTCATTTATATGTAAATGTGGCAGCAATTGTTCAGTGAGAAGAAGCCTTGAACTTGGTAGGGGACAGACCTGGGAGAGGAAGGGTGGGCAGAGAAAATGAGGCAATTATATTTTAATTAAACTTTTTTTTTGAAAGTAATCCAAGTAGTAAGGAGACTATTAGAGGGGAGTGGGGTTGAATATGATGAATGTACATGATATATATATATGATGTCATAAAGGAGCCCATTATAGTGTGAAATTAATAAAAACTAATAATTTTAAATAATAATAATTTATATTATTTTTATAATAATTAAATAATAATAATAAATAAAAATAATCATGAACCAAAAAATAAAATCTAATCTTTTTTTTTCCACTTCATATTTTTTTTTTGATCTCAAGGCAGTCTTTATTTTTCAGAACACAAACAGAATATCACACAACAACTGTGGAAAAACAAATCCTTGGGCTATATAAGCATATGTGGTGCTGCTCAGTCATATATATAATAGTTCCACATTTTTTTTCTCTTTTAGGAATCAACATACAGTTTTCTACAGTGGGTAAAACAATTTACATTCCTATCAATGACATCATGTTGTTGCTTCTATTCAGTTTCCTTACTAGGTAACACAGGTACCCTGATAATCCATTGTGATTTTGATTTGCATTTCCCTGACAACAATTGACACTGAACACTTATTCATAAACTTGGCCACCATTTCTGTCATTTTGACAAGGCAGCTACTCAGTTCTTTTGTGCATTAATTTATTTATTTATTTTTTTTAATTCTATGACATAGCCTTTATTTAACTTGTTCTTCCATTACCTAATGTGTTCCCAGATAAACATACTATTGCTCCTTTACACTCTCCAGTGTCTGCTCATATCTCACCTTCTCACAAAGGCCATCTGTAGCCTTTTCATACAGCCAGCAATGGTTATTTCACATTATATTCTACCTCTCTACCTACAGCATCTAAAACAGTACCTGGAAACATCTACTCAATAAACATACAAAGCAACAAAACATACTGTACTATTTTCCTGTGAGTAATTCTTCAGTCACCTTTACTTACATATACTATATACGTATATATGAAACTGGTTTATCATTGCACTAAGTGTTTCTTCCCAATCGGGCCTCTCTGGGGGTGAACATTTCTATGTAGCTCTGGAACAAAATCATCCTCTTCAGACTGTATTGAGGACTTCATCTTCCTTCTTTAGGTTGGATTTTTCCTTCTAGTGCTTTCTGTAAGGCTGGGTTTGTGGATAGGTATTGATTAAATCTGGTTTTATCATGGAATATTTTGTTTACTCCGCCTATGGTGATTGAGAGTTTTGCTGGATATAATAGTCTAGGTTGGCATCCGTGGTCTCTTAGTGTCTGCATAACATTTGTCCAGGACCTTCTAACTTTCATAGTCTCTATTGAGAAGTCTGGTGTTATTCTGATAGGTTTGCCTTTATATGTTACTTGGTCTTTCTCCTTTGCAGCTTTTAATATTTTTTCTTTGATCTGTATGTTTAATGTTTTGATTATTATGTGGCGAGATGACTTTCTTTTTGGATCCAGCCTATTTGGTGTTCTGTAAGCTTCTTGTATCTTCATAGGTATTTCTTTCTTTAGGTTAGGAAAGTTTTCTTCTATGATTTTGTTGAATATATTTTCTGTGCCTTTGAGTTGGTATTCTTCTCCTTCTTCTATCCCTATTATTCTTAGGTTTGGTCTTTTCATGGTGTCCCAGATTTTTTGGACGTTTTGTGTTACGACTTTTTTGTCTTTAGTGTTTTCTTTGACTGATGAATCTATTTTCTCTATTGTGTCTTCAGTGTCAGAGATTCTCTGTTCCATCTCTTGTATTCGGTTGATTATACTTGTTTCTGTAGTTCCTGTTCGTTTAGTCAGGATTTCTATTTCCAGCATTCCCTCAGTTTGTGTTTTCTTTGTTGTCTCAATTTCTTTTTTCAGATCTTGGAATGTTTCTTTCATCTGTTTAATTATTTTTTCTTGTCTTTCTTTGCTTTCTTCCAATTTTTTGTTTGTTTTTTCTTCCATTTCTTTAAGGGAATTATTTATCTCCTCTTTAAGGAAGTTTTTCATTTCCTCTTTAATGGAGTTTTTCATTTCCTCTTTAAGAGAATTTTTTATTTAGAATAATCTTTTATGTTAGAAAAATATCCTGACTTATCCACAGTTAGACAAGTATTAAAATACTTGAATCAAATAATTAAGATATGCTCTTAAATGTGTAAAATGTGTTCATAATGCCAAAGTACTTTAATAATTATTCTAACAAATACATTTAATCTCTCAAGTAATTTCCTGTTATTTACTTGGCTGTGACAAATGATAGCATAGTAACAATGAATAAATCCTACCTACTGAGAAAATTGTGATTTATCACAGAAGTTTTTCTTTTAACTTAATAATTTTGACTATTTCTACTTCTTTTTTTGTTCCATTTTTTTATTGTGGTGAAGTATATATGACATAAAATTTACCAGCTTATTTTTTCTTTATTTTGGGCTGAAGATCCAAGTCATATTACAGCTTCCGTATTTACTTTATTGGAAAAAAAAATTCATACGATATATTTTCATCATGTTTTCCACTCTCCCAATTACTCCCAGGTCCTCCCCACTGGCCTACCCACCCAACTTTATGTTATCTTATTCTCTTTTTCAAAAGGAAAGGAAAGGAAATGCAAAAGCATATGATTAAAATAAAAATAAACACCAATAAGATTTTTAAAATAGCGAAATGAAACAAAAAGTCCACAAAAATGCCTTTGGGTTCACTTTATGCTGGTCAATTCTTCCTGCCATGCCCTGAAGTATGATTGATATACCCGATGAGACTCCGTTGGAGAAAACTGATAACATTTGGAGGGAAATCAATAGAAAACAACAAATTGATAACCATGCTATGCAAGAAACACTGAAGGGGCTGTAGAGACGGCTTGGTCAGTAAACTGGTTGCCATACAAGCTTTAGGACCTAAATTTGGATGCCCAGCACTGACGTAAAAATCCAGTATGGAGGTACACATCTGTAATCCAGCCCTAAATCTCACTAGCCAGCCAGTCTAGCCAAATCAGTGAGCTCCAGGTTCAGTCAGACTCTGAAAAAGCAAGGTGAAAGACAACTGGGGAAGACACCCAGTGAAGGTCTCTAACGTGCCCAAACATAGCAAACATGGGGCCAGCAGTTGCCCATTCTTCCCCCTCCTTTCGTCTGCCGTATTTGGCAATTTCCTCATTCCTGAGACTGGCCATCAAAGCTAAATCACTGGGTTCCCTCATTTGGCCACTTCCACATTCCTGAAGGCTGACTACCAAGATCCAGCTACCAAAATGCCTTATTTATGTACACTGACCAGCAAGTCCATTCAGGACCTACCCACTTAACCTAGTACAGACGTCCCTTTTTTTCTCCTTAAAAGCCACTCCTGCAGAGCCACTTGCTGCTATTTCTGCCAGATTCACATTCAGCCACCCTGTCTTTCTGTCTTGCTTAGTAAAGGGTCTCTGTGTCAAAAATTCATGTTTGGATGTGCTCTGTGATTAATCTAGGGTCTAGAGGGGAGCACCGAGCAGTGTGCAGGTCCCTTCATTTTGGTTTCTTGACTCAGATTCGCCATTAAACGCCCCCTCCCACCCTCTTCCACACTTTTCAATCCTCCTGGTGCCCTATCTCCTCATTCAACAGTAGCTAATCATTCCCCCACCCTTCGCCATCCTAAACAGTCCCAGGTGATCCGGTGATGAACGTTCAGTCTCTGGCATCTCCACTGTGTTCTGTGGAAATCGGGAAACTGCACCCCGCCATGACCTCCATTGTTTTTAGCAGACTCCCCTGGAGGGTTGATAGCCTCATTCTGTTCGGTTCATTGTGGTGTGGTTAGTGGTTTTCCATTCACTTTTGTTGCCTGTTCAGCCGGAATCCATTAACCATCTGGAAATCCTGTGGACAGGTCCAAGATTTCTCCTCAGACCATTGTATCCCCCATTTGGTGACAGAGCTTAGGTAATGATCCCTCCCTCCCAGAGGCCTCTCCATGGCCACTCCAGACTCTTGGGGATTCCTTTGTATCTCAACCTTCACTCACAGCTGCCATTAGTGATGGGATCCACTCTTTCCATCCCGACTGACTTGCGTTTGGGATGTCTTCTCCCAATTCTCAAACTGCTACAACTCACTCCAGATGTTAAACCTCCTAAACTCACTCAATTCAAGACTCAAGCTTGGCCCCAGTATCTCCTAGACAACCAGCGTAAATGGCCACCTAATGGTTCTCTTGAACCTAACATTATTCCGGATATTTATAACTTCTTTGTGGGTACAGGGAAATGGAAAGAGAGCCCTTATGTCTCTGCCTTCTCTGCTCTTCGCTCCAAGCCTTTTTTATGTGCCTCTTGTTTACCTTCCCACATCCTCCTTACTCTTAAGTCTTACATCTCACCTCCTAATCCTTCTGCTCCTAAAGCTGAAAGTGCATCCTTTGATCCTGCCCATGAACTTCCTCTCTATCCCTATCCTCATCCTCACCCTCCTTGCCCTTGTCAGTTGCCTTCCCCTCCCTCTCCTGCTCTCCTGCATCTTCCACCCTCCCTTTTCCTTCCTCCACCTGTACTTTACCAAGGTAGGAAGGGTCAGCCTCCACATCCTCAAACCCTGCTTAGCCCTCCCCCACCTCTCCTTCTCTATCCAGTTCTCCTGCAGAATCGGATAGCCCAACAAGCTCCACTCCTTTCAGCCCTCCCCACACTCACTCTCAGGATAAATTGCACCCAGATGCTGTCCCAATCCTGCTCCTTAGGGAGGTAGCAGATATGAATGGCCCCACTCTCATTTATGTCCCATTCTCTCTTGGTAAAATTACCCAGGTTGAAAAATGTCTGTGTTCCTTTACCTCAGACCCCACTACCTTCATCAAACAACTCCAGTACCTAATCCAGTCTTATGACCCCACCTTCCATGACCTTTATATGATCCTTTCTAATAACCTCCTACCCTAGGAACACAGACATGTTTGGGGAAAGGCCCATGTTCATCCAGATCAAATGCACCAAACAAACAAGACCTATCCCACAGCAGTTCCTGACATAGATCCTTCTTGGAATTACAATGAAAATGATGATTATCGGGCCAGGGACCTTTTTATAATTGTCTCCTCTCTGGCCTAAAAGGAGTAATCCTTTAGCCGATTAACTTTCAAAAGATCCTTGAGGTAGTTCAAGACAAATCTGGAACTTCTTCTCAGTTCCTTCAATGCCTTACACAACATGTGGACCTAGACCCAGAGACCCTGAATGGCCAACAACTCCTTATGACCTACTTGTTTTGCTCAGTCCTACCCAGACATAAGGGCCAAACTCAAGACAAGAGCACTTACATCCCAAGCCAAGGTCATGGCCCTGGACTTTAAGATCTTCCACAATCAGGATGAACACAACCAAAATTACAGGTACCAACTCTTGCTTGGCTAAGGCCCTTCAACAGACTCCTGGTGTGGGGCCACCCCAAAGGAAGGGGATGCCAGGTCAGAAGGAGCTTCCAGGTCCTTGCTTTAAATATGGCAAGGAAGATCAG
This sequence comes from Peromyscus attwateri, assembly GCA_902168425.1. Lineage (NCBI taxonomy): Eukaryota > Metazoa > Chordata > Mammalia > Rodentia > Cricetidae > Peromyscus > Peromyscus attwateri. The sequence continues at coordinate 10,613 of CABHPP010108606.1, forward strand.
TGGGCTTAAGCCTGCCCACATCCTCACAGACTTACCCAATTGTGCCCTAAAGGTCAACAACTGGACTGCCTACAGGCCATGGCTTCCTTGGGATCATTCATCCTTCCAGCACCTCCCTTGGACCTATTGGTCCCAGCAGCTGAGGACTGGCAGGATCTGGACTCTGCTACTGACCTGAATAAGCCCACACCAAACATCCTCAAGGGGCCTAGGATCTCACTTTTTGTGTCAGGTCAGCTCATCATGTTTCTCCTAGATACTGGAGCTACTTTTTCAGACCAGAGGAATTCTGGGGTCCCAGTCACCCATCTGTCTCCTCCATTGTGGGAGAACACAGACCCCTCCAGGCTCCTCCCTTAACTTGCTGCTGCTTCAAAGGCTTTTCCTTTTCTTACTCCTTTCTCGTAATAACTTCGTGCCTTATGCCCTTATTGGGAAGAGATGGCCTTTCCAAATTTGGCATGAATGTTGCCTTTTCTACCCCTGCAATAACTCCCAGGGCATCCCTGTGTCTCTCCTCCTCCTTTCCTTGGCTTCCCTTTGTTCTCTCTCTCTCTCTCTCTCTCTCTC